>JAUIMM010000040.1:75727500-75932500 GCA_031769625.1 Taudactylus pleione | reverse complement strand
ATAGAAAGATAGATAGATAGATAGATAATAGATAAATAGATGACACATAGATAGATAGATAGATAGATAGATAGAAGATATGTAGATATATATATATATATATATATATATATATATATATATATTAGATAGATAGATAGATAGATAGAAAGATAAATAGATGACAGATAAATATATGATGGATTGAAAGATAGATAGATAGATAGATAGATAGATAATAAATAAATAAATAGATGACACATAGATAGATAGATAGATAGATAGATAGATTGATAGATAAATAGATGACAGATAGATAGATAGATAGATAATAGAAAGATAATAGATAAATAGATGACACATAGATAGATAGATAGATAGATAGATAGATAGATAGATAGATAGATAGATAGATAGATAGATAGTTAGATCGATCGATCGATAGACAGATGATAGACAGATAGATAGATAAAAGATATATAGATAGATAGTAGATAGATAGATTGATAGATAGATACTTAGGTAGATAGATTAAATTTAATGTCATAGTTGGTGAAGATGCACCTGTACTAAGGTTGAGATGAGTGTAAGCATGTCTGACGTACAGTTGACATAATCCTGGTGCAAATGTAGAGCCCTGGAATGGCCTCTAAAAATTTTTTTGTCTTTATGACATACTGTTTATTTAAACACTTCATATTGCCAAGAGTTTTTCAAATGTATGCAGCTCAATTTTTCTGCTCTATAACTATTTTAATGGTACATATTAACATAGAGTGGGGCTACATTCTTTCTAGAAGGACATTTGTCTAGTATCATATAGGATCACAAATCTTTCTAAACAGGATGAAGTGACAAACAACTCAGTTTTGCTTGTGTTTTTAATTTTATATCAAATCATTTGTCAGCTTTGTATATGGCTGTGAAGGGCATTTTATCAGTTTAACAGAAATAGCATACACATTTCTGCAATATCCCATATCTCCCTATCAGCTCTGCATGACTAAGATAAAAACCCTATTTTGAGCTGTGACTTAAGTTTATATCTGCCAGAATTCAAAATGACACTGGATATGTTTCTACAAGCCTACTGCAGGAATACTTTATTATCTAAGTACTCACGTCAAAGTGGTAGATATTGTACTAATCTAAAAAAAGAGTATCTGTCACCTGCATTTTTATATAAGAATGTGCAGTGTTTTTCTTTTTTGCAATACAGCAGTGGAATCTCATTTTTTACCCCATTAAGTACAGATCTAGACCCAGAGTCAATTTTCATGTCACTCAGGAAGGGGGTTCAGCCAGTACTAATGTACCATCCCAGATTCAGAGGGGGGCCCACAGCACGCCAATGACCCAGCCTGTGAACTGTAGTCAGTCTGTGAGTAAGATGCTGTTTGCTGTCAGGATCATCGGCGCGATGCAGCCCCTCCCTATCAGTGTAAGTCACTGTGACTAGCGGCAAGCCAACAGCTGCAGAATGGAATTAAGATGGGACAGGGCATGGGAGTTGCATGCCCCGGCCCCCTTCACATAGGAGGGCAGGGTCTTCAGTCTGGAAACCATCATCAACTCCTGACTTTTCCATTCCCTGCCACAACTCTCCTCCTCTTTTATTCTACTCCTCCCACTGCTTCCATTGTAACCATACCGTGCCTGCTATATTCACTTGTATCACAATAAAAATCACACAGAACATTCCTATGTGTGCATCTGCCCCATCCTTCCAAAGTAGGACTCTCATATGATCCTCTCATGTGTTCCTCTAAACCCCTAGTTTATCTGTAACACATCCCTATGGCTAGGAGATGCCAATTAGAAGTAACATGAACATTCTACATGAAATTAGATTAACAGTTCAATGGAATATATGGCCCATACAGTATATCTACTTCTAGAGTAATATAACAGTGTGAAATAAAATACACTGACACAAAGTAACATATTAGTCCTTCACCACTATATTAATGCATCCTCTCCCTCACTGTTATAGTAAGATATTACCCTCCCTCACCTCTGAAGTAACACATTTCCCTATTTTGCCCATGTTGTAACACATTTGACATTCCCCTCCCTCACCTGTGTGGAAATACAATTCCTCCCTCACACCTGTAGTAACACATCATCCTCACTCACACCTGTAGTAAATTATTCTCCTCTCTCACCTCTGGAGTAGCACATTACCCCAGCTCATCCCCATGTAGTAACACATTCCCCATGTTGTAGCACATTCTCTTCCCTTACCCCTTAGTAACACATTTGACATTCCACTCCCTCACCTGTGTAGTTACACAATCCCCTACCTACCTGTGTAGTAACACATTCCCTTCCCTTACCTGTGTAGTAACACATTCCCCTCCCATACCTGTACAGCAACACTTTCCCCTCCCTCACCTATATAGTAACACATTCTCCTCTCACTGCTGTTGTAACACATTTTCCTTTCTCACCTCTGTAGTAATGCATTTCCTTCAATTACTATTCAAAAAAGGGAGCCACACCAACTGCCAGTGATGTTTGGCAGCACTTGGGGTGACAGTTGGTGTTTGAATTCTCAACTGTGCTGCAGCCATGATGAGGCAGTCAGGCAGGACATTGCACTAGGGGAGGAAACATTTTAGCCCTTTTCACCCTCAGTAATCGAATTTAAAAAAATCCCTTCTTAGTAGGCACCTATGTTATGGAAGGAATATACACCCTGATTTTCATGTTTCTAGGTCCAGGGGTTTTGACTGGATGTTAATGAGTCAGTGGGTCAGTCAGTGAGTGAGGACAATTGATTTTATATATAAAGATCTAAATTACAGTACATCATTTTCTAATGGGTTAGACCTGGGTCATAAATCTATATAGTTTCCAAGTCAGTGCAGACGAGTATTAGAGAGGCTGGTGAACCTGGCTAGTGAGAATATCTTATCCTAGTTTATCATTTCCATTGTGTGGACCACAGCTGTGGATTCATTGGACTTCTGCGTCCAACAGATTGGAGACCAAAGTTGAGGAAGAGGAGGTCCCTGCCTGTATCTGTACTGGGCCTCACAATTTCTGATGGTAGTCTTGCCCCTAGAAACTAGAATAAGGTGTTTCTGGGCTAAAGCACTGAGCTCCAGACTCCAGTTCACAACTCCATTGCCCTGGATGTGTTTAAGGTCATTTTGCTTGTTAAACAATGAATATGTTAATTATAGGAGTGACTAAAGATGGGTACACACTGACATATATATTGGCCGATCAATTGATCGGCCAATATATCTGCTGCCCGACGGCCAGTGTGTACCCACGATATGTTGGTGAACGTCGTCACCCACCGACATATCGCATTGGCTGTGCTGCACAGCCGATGGACAGATATGTCTGCAGACATATCTGTCCATCGGCAAGTGTGTACGGGCGGTCTGCAGCGGGGAGGAGGGCATGACATGCCCCTGACATGACCTGTGGCCGGACACAGATTATGGCCATTCAGTGTGTATGAACGACCATCATCTGCAGATATATCTGTATAGTGTGTACCCACCATAAGAGGGTCTATTGAGAACTAGCAAGGCCCTTGCTAGTTGCTGAACTATTATAAGTGTGGCTGCAGTGCACTGTGTTTTGAACCATGCTTTTGAATTACACTTTTTACTGTCCTCTTCCAGGGGGAGATGTATCAAACCTTGGAGAGAGATAAAGTGGAGTGAGTTTACTTACCAAACAAAAGCTTCTAACTGACATTTTTCAAACACTAACGCCTGTAAAATGGCAGTTAGATGCTGATTTGTTGATACTTTGGAGGATATTTATCATAGCTTGGAGAGGGATAAAATGGAGAGAAAAAAAGTACTGACCAGTCAGCTCCTATCTGTCATTGTATAGGCTGTACTTGAAAAATGACAGAAGCTGACTAGTTGGTACTTTATATCTCTCCACTTTATTTCTCTCCAAGGTTTTATAAATCTCCCACCTTATCTCTCTCCGTTTTATCTCTCTCCAAGGTTTGATACATCTTTTCCCCTTTCTTAAACTAATGAGGTGTCCATTTTGACTATGGAAATGACCACAGGGTAATCCTTGCCTTCATGGAAGTATTTTGATGGTTATAGCTCTGTAGGCAGAAAACAATTTATGTGCAGAGATGGCCGGATAGTGTCCCTCAGGACTACACCTTTTTTAATATTCATCAGATATACTAGGGTTATAAGTTCATATTTGTTCTTGAGCGTTAAACTGTGTATGGCATGGCTAATTAATTGTTGTTGCCTAAGGTAGTGAAGAAAGGCTTTTGATCATTACACAATATATATGCTGTGTCATAGGACTCCACCTTATTTGGTCTCATGACAACAGTGCCACACACTTTGTGTTGCTTTCACATACACTGTATATAACCATGTACACGTAAATGGTTTTGCATGATGATTCAGCAGCACAATGTAAAATTATGAGGCAATCATCAATTTATTACACATTATGCTACATTGGTCACAAGTTTATAATATGTCAAGTTTTGCCATGTTGAGAGAGCTATTACTGTCTGCACTTCCTTTCGAACATTTCCTGAGTTAGTCTCTTGATCCTGATCACAGTGCAAAATATTTTTAAAACTAATAATACATTGCCCGTCAATCACTTATGCATAAAACACATGAAGAGGAAAGGGAGAACACACTTAACGTTAAAAAATGAACTCCTTTACGAGAAAGTTTTGATCCAAGGCAGTGTGCAAACTGATTTTTTTTAAAAAAAGAACATGAAAAGCATGCTAGATGTTATGTGTATATATTAGGAACATTTTAAAAATGTACTTTAACATTAATAATTTAAGAAAATGTGATCTGAGATGCAGACTGTGCCAAATAAAATTTACTTTTCAACACTGTTAGAATATCTAAGAGACAGATTTAAATTTTAAATATGTAAGTGCAGCTGGGGCCCGAAGGAAGATTCATATTTCCTGATACCACAACTTAAAGATTGTCAAGATAATACATTCCTAATGACAGGAATCTGTCACAGAGAGGATACATGCAGATGATGAACTCTTGCTATAGAAACAGACAGCACTATTTTATTCATTGTACAATACCCACTATATTGTGTTTAATGCCCTTTTTACTCATATTCCTTGATTACAATTTATGTGATACTTAGTGAATAGATATAATTTCTGTTTGCACAGATCTATTTCTTCTTAGCATACAGTTCATTTATAGGGGCCTATTCATGATGTTAATTATCGGACCCCATTAATTAACATTCATCATTGCTCCGGTGCGGTGAGAGCTGATGCAAAAATCATCTGTCCCATGAGCGGCTTCACTGATCCTTTTCGGAGCAGTGAATCTTTTCACTGCTCCTTTCAGAGCAGTGACGGCAGTGGGCATGCATGACCTACAGGTCACGCATGTGCATAAGAGCCCCGACGTCTGGTGGAAGGAGCCGGACAGGGGCGGAGGCCTCTTCACGACCTGGGACCCATTCCCATAGGGAAGGAGCTTGTATCGGGAGCATTCGCCATCTGAAGATGGCGAATGCTCCCACACTCAAGTTCCGAAAATATTGTATTTTTGAGGGCTTGATGAATTCTGTCCCCTTACTAGTGTATGGGGACAGCGGGCCATTCCGCCAGAGGCCATTCCGCGACTACTTCCATGATGAATGACCCAATAACTTAAATTTTAAAATTGCAGGTAAAAATCTTCATTTTCATCTGCTTTTGTAAACATTAAGTGATGATGAATAGGTACCATAGTCTATGGTGTAAGTAATTATATTAATAATGGCCAAAGGAGTGTCATAAAAGTGAAGAACACATATCATGAGTTTTAGAGGAAGATGTATCAAACCTTCTAAAAAAGATAAGTTGCCAATAGCAACCAAACATCTTCTAGTTATCATGTATCTAGTACTTTCCATAAAATGATAGGTAGAACCTTATTGGATGCTATGGGAAACTTATCCATTTGTACTCTTTAGAAGGTTTGATACATCTACCCATTATATGTTTCTACACAAAGCTTGACCAAGTAGAAGAGAAAATCAACTCTTCTGAAGATGCATGCAATTAGGTTGTGATGGAAGAACTGTTTAAATCGACCACCATTTAATAAAGACCATTTAAGGAATGCTTGTGGTTAAAGTAGTTCAGTTGTTGTTAGGCCATAAAAACACATATAAACCAGCGTCCAATTACAGTATATTCTAGTTGCTTTACTGACATAATAGGTGATATAGGGGAGAGAAGGCAACATAGTACTTCCTTTATGAGCAGTATACAAATAAACACTTCCAGTAGATGTGGTCTATCATTTTTATGGAGACTCTAATCTTCAATTTGCTTTGCTGTATAGCTTGGACATATGTTATAAAAATGAACAGTTGTCAAAATACTTATGATTAATGTAAGGACTTCCTCATTTTGAAATATAAAACCATGGTACACATGATATCACATTTGATCTGTGCTAAAGTATCACAATGTTTATCAGTAAAATTTCCAATGAGAAGAAAAGTACCTGCCCTGATAAATTCCTGAAGCCCTAAGCCACACATCCACTATAAGACCTCAAAACGACTGCACGATTATTACATTGTAATCGTGCAGTCGTTTGTCAGTCTGTGATGTGCCTACACTGAATGAGCAGTCATTAAGTGTAGGCACATCAATCATCTGCAAACATGCTGAACCTGACGTTATTGTCAGGTTGTACAACATATTTGCATGATGATAGATGTCTAAAGACCAGCGGGAGTGCGCAATTGCTGGTTGTTTTCAGATTCTTTTAATGATCTGCAAATGATTTTCAGACGATTATTGAACGATTAAACGATAGCGATATCATTATCGTTCAATCACTCAATTTAATTGTCTAGTGGATGTGTGCCTAAAGTTATATTCTTTCTGCATTTAATGATGTAAAATTGGAAGGACTTTCTTTGTTTGTTCTATATTTTGTTAAATCATGAAATATTTTACATTCCTAAACAAAGAAATATATTGTAATTCTACAGTAAGGATGTGCTGATGGTCTCCAATGAGTAAAACTAATTGTCTTTACAGCATTGCTTCATTGTAAGCTGTTATTAAACCATGTTTGTAAATAATACCAAATAACTCAAGTGTCTCTAAGACAATTAGCATAAATTACAGAAATTATAGACCTATTATCAATCTATGTTCTGCACTTAATTACATCTAAATTGGAATTGACTAAAGTGCAACTGAATATGCTGGCACAGAGCAGTAACAGGGCACTATTGTGCCCTGTGCCGGCCCCACCTCCTGAACGCATGACATTATGGCATTGCACACATGACATCATGACACTGTGCGCATGACGTCATGTTGTGGCACGTATGACGTCATGATGTGGTGTGCAGAAGGAGGAGTGACTGGCAGCTCCGGTAAGTGCAGTGCTGACTAGGCAACCGTGCACTCTGTGCAGCTGCACCATTCGCCCATAGCTAGTTACGGACCTGGCTGGCGTTATATAAATAATTGTTCATTAATAAATAAAATGAATGCAGGGCTTCTGTTTGCTTACCCTATGCACAATGTAACATTATATAAAAGTGACTTCTATAATAAAATCCAAGTTCTTCACACATCTCTCATATACAATATTCTCATTCTGCACATTACAGAAAGCCAGCAAACCTTAATCATATCACATGTCTCCACTCTTACATTCAAGATCCTTTAAATGTCTCCTGTAGCATGCACATTCATTTATAAGAAACTAACTACCTCTCAGACATCATTAACCTTCTGTATATACAGGTTGAGTCTCCCATATTCAAATATTCCGAAATATGGAATATTCTGAAATACGGAATATTCTGAAATACGGAATATTTTTTTGCTTGACTGAGATAGTGAAACCTTTGATTTTTGATGGTTCAATGTACACAAACTTTATTTAAGACACAAAATTATTAAGGATAAAGTATAAAATGACCTATAGGCTGTGTATAATGTGTATATGAAACATAAGTAAATTTCATGTATGTACACAAACTTAGTTTGAGTCACAAAATTATTGAAAATATTGTATAAAATGACCTGCAGGCTGTGTGTATAAGGTGTATATGATCCATAAATGCATTCTGTGTTTAGATTTGGGCCCTATTCCTAAGACATTTCAATATGGTATGCAAATAATCCAATATACGGAATATTCTGATATCCAAAATACCCTTGGTCCCAAGCATTTTGGATATGGGAGACTCAACCTGTAATGCAGAAAGCGCTACTTTGTATAGCTTAATAAGTATTAAATACACTGCACCATTACATAATAAATAAAAACTAAAATAAATAAACAAATGCATGAATAAAAAATTATGGCTACAACACATATGTCAGTGTTTATAGCTCTTTTAAAAAAAAAAATATTTTGCTGAAGTCCAATAACTTGTAAAGGACTGCGGGAGTCAACTCACCCTATCTTACCCTAAGTCTGTGGTTTTCCTCCATGTTTGGCCTCTGTATCTAATGGTTCACAGTGAACTCCTGCGGTCATTTACAAGTTATTGGACTTCAGCCAAAAACATAATTTTTTAAAGAGCTATAAACACTGATATATTTGTTGTAGCCATCTTTTTTTATTTATTACTTTGTTTATTTATTTTATTTTTATTTATTTTGCAATGGCGCTGTGTATTTAATACTTAATAAGCTATACAAAGTAGCATTTTCTGCATTATATACATATTTTAGACACATATTGGTGTAGAATAAGGGAGCTGTTTGCCTCAAATACAAAAGGAGCACTAGTGTATTTTCCTGTTAACCTTAACCTTCTGCACTAACAGAACTATGGCTCACATAATAAGAAACTGCTCCACCTCCAGCTATTTCACATGGTAGTCGGCAATCTATTGCCCCCTAATTTATTCCTAATAATTATTTTGATCATTTCTGTACCTGGCTATCTTGTGTATTACTGATATCCCACAATCTTCTTGAGTGATAACATCCTCACTAATTATCTACTGTCTCTCTTACCTGCTCTGTGGGCCTTTCACAGTCTTCTGACAATTCTAGTCAATGGGATGACCAGTGCTTTGATCGTGTTTTCAACTGACTTTGTTCTGAATGTAATTTTTTTAATACTCCATTTCCTTTTTCAGACATCTCCTGATCACTTGCGATCTCTCCTTCTAACTTCTTTATACTCCAATTACCCACAGAAATCTCAGTTCTAGTATTTATTCACCTCTGTGAAAACTCCTAGCTCCATTCTTTACATTCTCATCTCCTGATACCTGATATGACAGTCCCACTTCTTACCTACCTTTTGATCAAGTGGCTTCAGCTAATCTTTCTTTTCAGCGTTTACCACGATCTTAGCAGTGACACACAAAAGAAAGGGACTGCTTCAAAAACTCTACAGCAAAGTAGAGCTTCATTGGTGAAAGTCTCAAATATACTGTTATCTGCCAGAAGCATCTTATAGTAAACCATTTTGTAATCACAAACAATAAAAAAATACCACAAGAAACTGAATGATAGCTTAACGTATACAGCTATTGGCCAAACCCAATTTAACAACCTATTACTGTACATACATACTGTAAGTGTCATGATAATTAAATAATTTATAGCCGTATGTGTCACATAACTTTCGTTTGATCTCAATCACCCTGATTCAGCAGCACAGTGGCTCTATTATATGCAATGTGCATCACAAGCTGTGAATTAAATTCTAATCATTTATTCAATGGTTGTATTAAGTTCATTACCAATAAATATTTTTTTTGTTTCTTAATAAGATAGAACCCTAATGAATGTCTAAATTGATGGATTTTTGAGATGGGGGACCAAATTATCTGTTACCACAGAAGGACTTCACATTGGAAATTAGGTAATTATCAATCTCAGGTTTGTTTGGAAATTCACAGTCGGTCATTCTTTTAACAAATTACAGAGAACACATCTGTTGGGGTAGGGCTATAACTGGAGAGATAACATGCTACAATTTCTTGCTGTGTGTTTGAGATCTGACTGTTGGCCATGTTTATGTCTCATGTCCTTCAGGATTTACTTTATATTGTACCTTTTGTTTGCTCTGTGTGACAACATATTCCCTCAATAGAACACCAGTAGATGCTACATGTAATGTGTCAGAATCGCTGGGAAATACCCCTGAAAAACAATCAAGGTCAGAAAAAGGTTTAGTCAAGTACTTGCATCTTGGTTACTGTGGGGGCAACCTAAGAAGATCAGAGTGTTTTGTCCAATTTTATAGTGCAATTAATGGAGACAATTGTATATCTTTATTCTGTACTCTCCAATCTCAGTCTGTCTTTTAATAATCTGTGTTTTAGAGTTCACCTGTTCATTCATAAATACCATTAAATCAAGGAGATGAGTTAAGAGGCACCACTCAATATAAATTTTCAACTTTTTTTATATCATTAATTCATTACTCATTGGTTTCTTGTGCCAGCAGTTCAGTGTGTTGTTCAAAACATTTCTAAATATGTAATTTTCGAAAAAAAAAACATCTTGTGTCAGTTAATTCATCAAATGAATTTGCTAAAACATCGCATCCATTCACGCACACAGACTAACACACACAGAAGTAAACAATATTCAAGAAATGAATGCAATAGGAAAATAAATTAAAGGATAGTCTGTGAATTCCTGTTCAATTGTCTCACAGACCTACCATAATTTTTGTCAAGGATGGATTATGGGCATATGCAAGCAGGGGGCTGGGGTAATCACCAGATGTGTCCACTGACTGCTGCTGACACAGTGCCTGGCTGCAACACACAGATGGGTTTATGTGAAGTTATGTAGGGAACACAGGTGGGCATTAAGGGAAAAATCTGCTGTGGAAGGGGTGATGAGGAAGAAAATGGGTATTTGAAAAACATGTGAGGGAGTAGCTGGTGGGCAGAGAAGCATGCAAAGGAGAAGATGGGGATGTGTGGTAGTATGTAGAGCACACTGTGGACATAAAGGGAATAACCTGATGTGTAGAGAGCAGATGAGGGAAATGCTGGAGAGCAGAGGGGCATGTGATTCAAAAGAGATGAGAGTAGTGGAGAAAGAAAGGATGGATTATGTAATGTGACTGAGGATTTGTACATGTGTCCTCATACACCAAGCATGTACTTTTATTTAAAAGTTTGTGACTTATATGCATTCCACACACAGCAAAAAACTACTCACAGTGTACTAGAGATGCAAGGCTCCAGGAATTCATTTTACACACGTACAAAGGGCCTGATAGCCAAGTAACTTGCACTTTTTTACTCTATTCCCAACTCTGAATCAGTTCCAAAGTCACAGATTAAGCACAACAGAACTTGGCGCAAGGAAAAGCAATGACCACTCGCAACAGAGCCCTTTTTACAGATTCGGACTCAGGGAGTCATTCAGACCCGCTCGCGAGCAAAGTTCGCTCGCAAGCGGGTCGATGTTGTGAAAATGCGCATGCGCACGACGGAGGGAGCTCTGTCGTGTGCATGCGCGAGACCTGGCGAGCGATGAGAAATACTCGGGGTCTCGCACCAAAGGGGACGTGCTGTCGATGGTGACTGACAGCACGCCCCCTTTGGTGGGCATGCCGGGGGCGTGGTGGCCAGACGGAGGCGTTCCCATGATGTCAGTGGGAGTGAGTTTGGCTCTGATAGAGCCAAAATCACTCCTGGGCTTGCGGCAGCGAGACCCTACCGCAGGGTCTCGTCACAAGCCCGATGGTCTTGATGGGCTTGACCATCGCGACCATCATCATGGACGCTCGCATAAGCTGTGGGTGGTAACCCACAGCTATGCAAGCGTCCATAAGGCCACTCCACATTTAAATACGACGGCCCTGATTCAGAG
Organism: Taudactylus pleione; assembly: GCA_031769625.1. NCBI lineage: Eukaryota > Metazoa > Chordata > Amphibia > Anura > Myobatrachidae > Taudactylus > Taudactylus pleione. The sequence continues at coordinate 75,920,700 of JAUIMM010000040.1, read as the reverse complement.
CGAACGTTCTGCTCAGAGCATTCAGCTCTGAATCAGGGCCTCACTCACAAACAGATGTGCAAATGTTGCACATCATATTGATCAGTGTAATTATTATTATTATTATAATTTATTCATATGACGCCACAAGTGTTCCGCAGTGCCTTACAAAATACTTAAACAAATTGTAGACAAGCGACTTACCGAACAATACAATACAGGACCAGGACATGGTATAGTGTTAGGTGCCCTAGTGGTGAGTAAGAAGTAGATGAAACTAAAGTAGGGAGAAGCACAAGAGGGTAGAGAGCCCTGCTCGTAAGAGCTTACATTCTAAAAGGGAGGGGAAGACAAACAGGTTTGACACAGATCTGGTAGATGGGGAGGAAGGAGCATGTAGCAGGGAGGTAGAATGATAGCTGGAAGGCTTTGATGACGTAGTGGGTTTTGAGAGCCCGTTTGAAGGATTGCAAAGAGGTGGAGAGTCTGATGAGGAGTGGAAGAGAGTTCCAGATGTGGGGAGCAGTGATCTGGCTATATAGTTTTGGTGCTCCTAGTTGTTTTGTTTATACAAATAAGATGAATATTTTCAGTGAAAAGAATGCTTGGCATGGCCTCGGTGCCCGTGTCGGGCTATTTGGTGCAAATTGTTCAACAGTTAACGCTACTATTTTAATTGAGAATATTAGAGCAAGTTATTTATGAAAATGAGAGATTAATTTTTTTAGTGTTTTGCAGCTTTAGAGGCAGAAACCGTTAGTAAGCATTTGAACTGAGGACTTTAAATATATTCTTAACATTCATATACTGTAGTAAACATTAATTTAAGCTCAGGTCACTGTTGTTGTTCTTTCTTTTTTACAAGAGATTTCTTTTTTTCTGTAAGAGGTACATTTACTGAGATAATTTTTTGGTCGATTTGGTGTTTTTCTGATCTTCGGGTGTGACTTCAAACACAATTCTGGTGAACTTACTCCTAAGACTCTGCAACTATTAGTCCAATGATTTCAATATACTGTACTCAATATATTTTTTATAAATTTGTATTTAAAAATTGAGTTTTACTTATTGTTTGCACCCAAAACATTTTTTGTTTTTACTCACTGGGACAGACTTATCGGGAATCACCTTCTTCACCCAAAACTGAGAATCACACTGCCTATATGGAGTTTCACTCCCTCAGACCACCATTTGGTCTTTTGCCATCAGTGGTTCATTGCGTACAGCCATGTGGCTATATGTTGCCGGTCTCCTGACAGGTCAAGCTCAACCTGCCAAGATACAGAGTTGGGGCAGAAAACCACTTCCAGAAACACCCACCCAAACATCAGAGTCTCCATCAGCACATGGGAGGTGTGCTGGCCCCTAAACATAATGGACACTCTCTGCAGCTGGATGGCTGTGCTTCCAGCTTGACTGGTTGAGCTTGAGCCGCCCCTTACTATTTCCACTGGAGGAGGGACCTCACTTGCTGTTGGCTGCCCTCCTCAGGGTCATGGACATTGTCTCATTCAAGTTAAATTTTCATTCCTACATGCTAGGTTTAGGACTTGTATTTGCAGAATGAGGCCTGCGATCTCGGTCGCAGATCCCACAAGCTGCACCATGATTTGCATAAATAAAACATTTGGAAGTAACAAAGCTACTCTGATTGCACTGATCAATTTGATCTGTGACATTTGTAAATCTGTGTGTGAATAAGTCTGAATCTGTGTACAAAGTGTTACGATATAGTAGTCAAGCTCTTCATCTGTGACTTTGTACATGTGTCAAACTAATTCCTGTGCGGCCTAGCTTTTATATTACACTGTGAGTTGCTTTTCATTGCATTTGAAATGCAAATAAGATGCACAATGTAAAGAAAAGATGGTATGTTACATCACCCGGAGCGGCTCAGTCGCGCCAGGTGTCTTGCACTGTATGGCATATAGACACAAGGTCTATAAGGACAAATCTGTATAGTATAAGGGCACAGTTGTGCCCTTACATTAATGCTGAATCAAATAAACTGAATTTTTCCATAGAGAATTCCGGAGAGGTGGAATGGTGTTAAAGGGGCTACACCTCAAAAGCTATTAAATGTAATGAGCTGAAATTTGGCAAGGATGGGTAGAACTGTTGATCGGTGCTACATGCCAAATTTCAGGGCAAATAAATAAAACATGTGTATTTGGGAGTAATCTAAAATTTAAACTGCCAGTTTTTTCTGCCACTTTCAGTGAGGACCACTTTTCAACTTTAGTCTATGGGTGATATTTGGGAAGGCCTAGCTCAGGGCAGAGGATGAATTAGTAGTTAGGGTTTATTATATTAGTGAGCTTTTGTTCCAGTGTAGGTACTTTTGGGGTTCAAGTAAGCGGTTGCTGTCACTCACAAAATGGTGGAACTACTAATTCACAGAATTGTGTGCTCACTGGAATACACATATACAGTCTATGCAACTGAGGTCTGAGCATAAGATAGAGCTGCGCAGATGGGATAACAGTGAGGTGGATGGGGGTATAGACAGAGCAGTTTGGATGGGGGAGAAAGAAAGGGGGGAAAGATTAAGCAGCACAGATAGGGGGAGCCAAAGTGATGCAGATGGGTGGAAAACAGTGGTACAGATGGGGGGGAGACAGAGTGGTATGGTTTGGGGGGACAGATCGACGTGGATGGGATGTACAGAGTGGCATGGACTCGGGAAGACAGAGCAGCGAAGATGGGTAAAGACAGATTGGTGCAGATGAGAGAATACATACTAGCACCATGGGAGAACACACAACAGATTTGGGAAGCCAGATGGGTGTGGATTGGGGGAAAAATAGAGTGGTTTGAGTGGGGGAAGACAGTGGCACAGTTGGGGACACAGAGTGGTGCAGATGGAGGAAGAAAGAGTGGCACAGATGAGGGGAAGACAGAGCGGCATGGCTAGGGGGAGGCAGTGGTGCAGATGGAAGGAAACAGAGTGGCACAGATGCTGGAAGACAGAGTGTCGCAGATGGGGAAAGACAGATTGGTGAAGATGAGGGAACACAGACTAGCACAGTTGTGAGACCACACAGCAGTAGGGATTGGGGAAGTTATAGCAGCATGGAGGCATATAGGGGAAGAAAGTGTACATGTACAGACAGAGTATGATAGTTTTAGCAATTAGGGAATTGAATGTGTATTTTGCATGAGATGGATGTATGGAGTGAGAAGGATGTTGGAACCCAGTGGGATTGTTGTGGTGACCGAATGGTAAGATTGTGTGCTCTGAGTGGGATGTGTGTGCCACATAACTGCTCAGACCTCAGTTGCATAGACTGCATGTGTGTATTCTAATGAGCACACAATTCTGTGAATTAGCAGCTCCACACTTTTGAGACTGAAGGCAATCTCACTCTGTGAGAGTGTTGAATCTGCTGTTAACCACAGAGTGTGATAGCATACCATATCTATATTGTGCAAGGAACATGTTCATTAAGGTGTCAGCCTTAATGATCAGAATTTCATTGCTTTTTTAGCTTGTGTGGAAGAAATTTAGAATGTTTTGTTAAATTTCAGATCATGTTTAAGAAACTTTAATGGGACATGTGAAACCGTAAGGTTTTTTGTCTATGGAATATATTTAATCTATGCATGTGTTGGTGTGTGCCCTTGCTTGCAGTAGTTAACCCTGCTCTGTTCATATATAATCTGTTAGCCTTGGGTGTGTACTGTATGTTAAAAATTAAATTATCAATCTTTTTCACACTCTTCGTTATGCACATCAGAACATATTTTATTTTAAAATAGATTTAATTAATGTGCAAATATTGTCTCAATGCTTAAGAGAGACTGCAAAAGGCAATTTTCAGAAAGCCGATTTACTACATGAGGAATGTTTAACGCTGTCTGGTTTTTCATTGAAAATAAAATCCTTTGTCATGTTGTTGGCATCATCGAATTTACTGGGTAACCATGCTTACAGGAATCATTTTCATTAAGGAAAGAGGATACAATAAAATTATATTCTGTTCTATTTATCCCTATACATAATCATAGTTAATCTAATGCATTCTGAGCAGGTAATAAAAGAGTACAAAAGAAATTGCAATTCAAAACATTCATCTTGCTTAGGTTCTGAATTAATTTGTTTCAGAATCCACGTTGTAGAATGTTCTCAGGGAATTTTAACTATAAGTGAGTAATAGTTTACATTTTAATTTTCATGTTGTGGCATCATCTGTAGACCTTAGACATGTCAGTAGCAGAGATTTTTTTTCTCCTCAAGGATAATTAGTATTTTTAATAATTACTATAGGTATGTTTCAATTCTATGTACAGTACGTAAGTTTAAATATCAAGTGACTTAGATAATTATTTATGTATAGAAAAAATATATGAGAAAGGAGTTGGTTTCTCCAAAATGTTGCTGCTGAGCCTTGTTCCATCAGATCAGTTTTACTTTAATGTCCCTTTTGAGTGCTTTCTTTATTTAATGATATTTATTTAAGCCTGATTTGAAATTAAATTCCTCATGCTAAAATAGTAAAACAATGTTAAAGCATTACATCTGCCTTTTGCTGGTGAAAGTCTATCTCACACTATAGTTAATCTAGTCATTTTTTAAAGTAAGTAAAACAATTAAATACAAAGATAGTTTTTATCATAAACATATTAATATGGACAAAATTATGTATTCCAATTTGAATGTGTACTCTCCAATGAAATAGTAACAAAAAAAATTGACATGCATATAACTTTGAATTCCTTGTATGCATTCTTTTTTAAAGCTACATCAAGTACAAATAAACAAAAAGAAAGTCAAGTCAATCAAATAATGTTTCATATAAATTTTCTGTACAAGTTTGTTTTATTTTTTTTAAATCACACCAAGGATTTTTTTCTTTGATCAAAATTGGTGTAAGCATTGCCTTTTATGAAGTGAAGATTTGGTACAACACCTTTTGCACTATCTTTGACATACAGAAGTGCAAAGCCTTAATTGGGAGGTAAGGGCAACTGATAACAAAAATGTTGCTTTTTTATGGCTCTTTCTTTTTTGTAAAATCTTGTATTATTAATGCCAGTGACTTTAAGCTACAGTTGTTCTACCCATGGATTTCTTTTGAAACAAAAGTATTATTTATTAATATACTTTATTCTATATAATAGTATTGTCTAAAACTGAATACACTTTTTAATGAGCCAAAATATTTTTTTTGCATTTGAATTTACTGAAATGTATACAGGATTGTGTATTTTGTTATTCATTCAATGTTTTAGTCGTCCCATACATCCTGACTCCCAAAACAACTGACAACTCTGTAGATAAGCCATTTTCTCAGTCCTTTGCTATGACTGCCTTCTGCATTTATTTTATTAATTTTAGTGACCCTTTTCTACCTATCAAAATAGTCTGCAAAATAAAAATTAAGATTGCATATGAAACAGCGTATTTTATTCAATACTTATTTTTATAATTTTGTATTGAAGAATTTGATATAAATGTAACTATGTTCCATTTTGTAAATGATCCATACAATGTCACTTTGTGCTTGCATTTATTGGAAAGAAAAGTCACACAAGGACTAATATTGATTGGAAAGTCAGAAACTCCCTAGGCAGTATAATAAAAGTCTAAATTTATTACTTATCTAATAAAAAAAACATTAAATGAAAGGACTGTGGAGATCACAATACGCCTGATGCATCTCTCAAGGATAACCACGGTTCCAAAAGAATCATATAATCAAACAATGCAGACTAATGATTTAGTTAACTGATACTTAAAGATAAAGAAGTGTCTAATTCGAAAACCTTAAATGATAAGTAATTGAATAAACATGCCCTGATAACTCATGTAATGTACATACATTGGTTAATGTTTAACCTTGCCTGCACTGGATTGCCAAGACATTGTGTTTGGGGAGAGGTGCTTTGGGCCTGCATTCACTTGAATAAGATAGGCTACATATCAGTCTGTGAGCAGGGCACACAGTGACATTGATGTGAATGGTGGGTGAAGGCACTGCTGCCACCAGTCTGTATAGCACTGTTGGTCATGTGTGCCACTCCCGTGACAGGGCCCCTATGCATAGCAATACAACTAGAACACCTCAAATAAAAAAATGCTGGTAGAAGTGCTTTCATTGTGGTAAAGCTGTGGGCATTAGCTAGTAAACTATATTTTTGATTCCCTTTCCATTCTAGATGCTACTACATTTCTATTTTTATATGTATTTTTTGTGAATAAAACTTGGTTATCATTTGTATTTTTGTTATGGACAGTAGCAACCTAAGTTGAGTGGTGTAATCATTAGGAGGACAAAGATGGTGAAACCTCAAAAGAAGAAAAACAACCACATAATTGATCTCATTCAGAGGCGGACGTTATATGTAAGCTGTCGCTCTGAATGAGGGCGGTCGTTTGCATCTTGTAGTGCCGCCCCTTGGTCGATCGCTAAGCTGTGGGTTACCACCCACAGCTCTAGCGACCGACCAGGGTGATGGTCACAATGGTCAAGACCATCGTGACCATCGGGGATGGCCACGAGACCCTAAGGTTGGGTCTCGGCACTCGCAAGCCCCAGGGAGCTTCCTGCTCTGATCGAGCAGGAAGTTCCCCACTGACATCATTGCTGATGTCAGTGGGGCCGCCCCCAAATGGCATGCGTTCCGTCTGGACCACCTCTGTTTGGCCGGCCACACCCCCTGCCCGCCTCCCAAACGGGACGAGCTGTTACTCACCATCGACAGCTCGACCCCTTTGGTGCAAGACCCCTAGCGATGGAGTGACCATTGCTAGCCGGGTCTCGTGCATGCGCACATCGGAGCTGGCTCTGACGTGTGCATGCCCAGTGGGGAAACATCGACCCGGTTGCGAGCGCTCATCACTTGCGACCGGGCCTGAATGACCCCCTATATCTTATAGAAAGAGATGTGCGCAGACGTCCGTGTTTTGGTTTAGGTTCTAAATCATCATTGTGTTTTGGTGTTGGCAAACCACCCAAAAGTGTATTGGCTTGGATTTGGTTTTGGATTTCTTTAAAACTGTTAAAAACAGTTAAATCATGTAATTTTTACCTGTTTCGTTTTCCTACAATATAATTAATATCAATAACAATTATTTCCAGTCATACCCTTTTAATTTTGATCACTTCACAGCTAACAATATTGTTTTCACCAATATTGGCCAAAGGCTTCAGCAAACTGGCTGGCTAAACTAAAAGACAGGACAATGGCACAAGCACATGACAGTTTAAAAGCACATCTATGAAACAGTGGCAGACAGGTAGGCAGTTTAATAAACTATATGACCCTACAGAATGCTTTCAATAATCAAGAACTAATAGCTTAAAATTAAAAGCCTAGTAGAAAAAAATATAATACTGTATATTATTACAGTAATACGCTTCTCCTACCAGCAAATCAGAAATCACAGGCCTCAGGCCAATACAAGAGATTTAAGCAAGAGTAACAGCAGAGTAACAGGCTACTACAATTACTTGATAATTCATTAATAATTATCAATGAAACTAAGCAACAGAGCAGCGCAACACATGGCAGTTTAAAAGAAAATAGCAAATCTATGAAACATAGTGGCACAGCAAAGGCAGATAGGATGGCAGTTTAATAAATTATATAACCCTAGAATGTGTTCATTAATCCAGAACTAACAACCTAAATTAAAAAATAAACAGTTCTTCAAAGCCACTAGTTTAGGTGATGCTCGTAGCAGCAAATTAGTTGCATTTAAAATAAAATGTGTGGGTTCCCCCCTCAAATCAATAACCATCCCTGAACCTCTGAGCCTGGTCTGGTATTGCAAAATAGAGGGGGGAATGGCATGGGGTCCCCCCTATTCCCAGTAACCAGTGTGTCTCCCTACCATGACATTACCCCCCTGGCTGGTTCCTGATTTGGGGGGAGCACACCATATTTTTTATTAAACCTTTATTCTGTTTTTTTTACACATAGCTAAGCCTGCATAGATCACTCTGATCTGTGCAGTGCTTTTAGCCCGCCCAGAGAAGTGGAGCTGCTCTTCAGATAGGAAGTAGAAAGTAGATTTGGAAGTAGATATAGGAAGTAGAATTGGAATATGATTGACAGTGAGGCAATCTAAAACAAGCAAGATTCGAAAGTCCAGGATTATGACATTTTGCCTTGATTTGAGATGCCTCAAGTCAACTTGGACCTTCCAAATTCAGGTGTTGTATACAGTAAACATGTGCAGCACATTTCAATATAGGCTGTTCACACAATATATTTTTTTTTAATGTAAACGTTCATCCATCAATCATTGACCCCTTACCTTCCTTCAATAACACTTTATCATTCATTAACCTCCCTATCAAATATTGAATCTTTATCCTTATATTTAACTCCTCATTCTCCATAACCCCCATTCATCCTTCTCCATTAACTCTTCATCCTCCATCAAAAACCAGTTTCCCTACATGCCATGTGCAGTGCTGGTTTCCATTTGACAAGGAACAAACTGACCTGTTTAACTGTGAGCATACTCATATTTACAACTCCAGAATGCTGGGTCGCATGCACAGCTTACTAAGGCACCAACTAAATGGCAGTGTTGTCGGTTAGATCAAAGAGCTCATTACAGAGTAATGTTTAGGCTTAATAAAATGCTATGTTTAGAAATAATTTCTGTCTACATGGGTTCAGCTGGCATATACCATGCACATGTCAATAACAGTACAGCAGAATGTTTACTTCAATCATCGCGCTAATGCAGCATACTTGCTTGTTTTGGGAGCAAAGCAAAAAGAAGCAAGAAACTTTGCACCTTGGTAAAACCATCTTGCATTATAGGTGAAGTAGATTTAAATTGTGAGAAAAATTTAAGGCCCCTACCCACTAGACGATTTTTTGACGCATCGGAATGACAAATTGATCAAATCGTCAAGTTAGTACGCAATATGTGCTCTCCCACAGCATCGTCAATCACATCTTCAGATCTTCTCTACATGCAGCTCAATATGTCAATTTCATTGCCGATTCCCCACAGTTCCTGCAGTGTGTATGCTCTACCAGACGACCAGGCAATATGTTAACACTATATAATTAATGGTCTAACCACCAAATGATGCACATAATATAATTTGGTAATTTGTTAGATTGCACAGTGTGCAGGGCTGGCTTAACAGTAGTGTGTGCCCTGGGTAAAGCAATGCACTGGGGCCCCTACCTACCCATTCACGGGAACAAAATGTAAATGGTCAATAGAATTAAACCCTCCTGCATGCCCATCAGACCACCCACACATGCAGAGAGACTCTGTCTGACTGATCTGAAGCTGGCGGATGAAGTGAAACTGGGACTGAGATACTCACTGAGTACTCATCATAGGGGGGGGGATGGGGTGGGGGAGGTTAGATCAGAATACAGTGCACCACTGGCTGGCTTATAAAAATATCACAAATTTACCAACTGGCCGCAGCTGCAGGGGGGTGGGTTGGCGGGCCTCCACAAGCTTCAGGCCCTTGGGCAACTTCGCAACAAGCCCAATGGAAGAGATGGCCCTGACAGTGTGCATACACTAGGCCTTTTGTTCGGGAGTTCAAGGGAAATCATTGACAACATTGCATCATTTGCAAGTCGTTTAGTGTGTACTTAGCTGTAGATTTTTAAGAGTTATGTCCAAAGTGAAATTTGAATTGCTGTGTAATAATAAAGCTAGAAATTATTTGTGGGTTACATGCTAATGTATTGCATTACAATATGGTTTGTCTAGGTGCAAAGTTACTTGCTCTTTTTGCTTTGAACCCAACTGAGAATCGGACCCTTACGGTGGTTACAATGCACCTCTATTCACCATTCACCATTTCAAATGCTGTAAACCTGTTGTTTCACAATAACCAATTAATATATACCATCTAACTGACCCCAGCCACTATAGCCACCAAGGAATAGCAAGAAATAAAAATTGTTACCTCTAAAGTGTTGCATTGACTGACTTTAAAGATGTTTATCATTTCCGAAGTGTCCATTCACGATATTGCACAGTGATTTTAATTGCACAAATGAATGTTTGTGATTAAATTTAGATGCATTGAATTGATTTGAATTTCTAGTTGGTAAGTTTCAATAAGATAAATGATTGAGTTTAATAAATGGAGAAAAATGTGGTATTCCCTTTGTTTGATCCTAGTAAATTACCTGCAGCCCTGAAGATTGGGCATGGACAAATTAGGGAATTCTGAGGAGAATACAGGCCAACCAGGCAACTACAGTGTATTGGCGTATCTATTACGGGTGCAGGTTTCCAGCTTCAGCCAACACTGCAGAACAGCAGAAATCACTGGAAAATGGTGAGGCAGACATATTCCGGTGTTTTGCTCATAAGAGACCTGCACATTCTGGCACAAAGCCAGAGTCTTCTGTGCTGCCAGAGAGAAGGAGCCCACAAGGAACCTCCTCGCTTAGACTACCACTGCAGCCAACCATGCCGATTTGCTTATCATACTAAAACACTTACCCCCAAATTATGGTCATGTTTAATCAATGCATCAACTGAAAAGAGTTATTCCATGATTAATTTTACATGTATTGAAAAACTAATTAAGGAGTCTCCCTTAAATAACATTTTGATAAAGGAAACTGACAGAACTCTCTTCCAGCATAATGGGTTAATGTGGACAATTTTATTTCCTATAGCTTTCCTATAGCTTTTTGTGCCTGTTTGATTAGAGTAACTAAAATGTTGAGTAGACAGTTGAGGCTATTAATTAGTGTAACATATTTGACAATGTATTGTTATAGGCACTTATTTTACTGTGTGCTTCATTCAAGGTTGATTCTTTATTCGCATAGAAATCCTGCATGATTGAGATTGGCTTTGCTATATCCGAGTTACGCTGCACTGTTCACTGCTTTTATTATCTCAAAAATTGACCACTGCAGTTTAGTGTTGGCCTGCATATTTGCCTCACTACCAAAGAGGTTATTACTGCAAAATACTGTTACCCAAGGACTCATATTAAATCAAACCATCCCATTACTCCTGAGTTTTAGTTTGTTCATTGGCTTCCTCTTAAGTCTCATATTGATTTTAAATTTTTTCTTTTGACCTGTGAAGCATAACATGGCCCTTGTCCATCTTAAATTACTCTCCTGTAGTCCCTGGTCACTCTTTAATATCCGTAGGAGGTAGTTTATGCCTCATTATCTATTTTTGAATGAATGTTTTCATCCTGATTAAATAATCCACTCTAACAGTATGAAGTCTTCACAATATTAATTGAAGGATAGGAAGTAAGAGCAGATTGTAAGAAACCCCCTGAGCATTATATATCAGTGCCTATGCTTCTCAAAGGACCTTAATCAAGCTGCCCATTAAAAAAAGGCAAATCTTTCCTATCAAACTTTCAAATGTTGTAAAATGACATTAAATATATTGTGGTTGGTGTATATATATATATATATATATATATATATATATATATCACAACGTACAAAAGACGGCACTGGAAGGCTGCATATAGGTGAATAAAAAACCACCGGGGTGTTTATTGCATTAACGTTTTGGGGATCGGATCCCCTTCCTCAGGATGACATTTTGTCATCCTGAGAAAGATCCAATCCCCCAAAACGTTGATGCAATAAACACCCCAGTGGGTTTTTTTCACCTATATGGAGCCTTCGAGTGCCGCCTTTTGTACGTTTTGGTGAATATTGAGGGGGCTGTCCATCTAGGAAGGCATCGGAGCAGGCTATCAAGAATATTACTGGAGTGCCGGGGCACTATTTGTGATATATATATATATATATATATATATTTGCAATGAAATTGATAGAGAGTGCCTACAGTGTTTAAAAAGACATGGTAAATAAATATGTAAACATGCTGAATAAATTAATTATAATCTATGTAATGTAAATAATATTCAAAAGTGCAAAGTGCATAAAGTGACAAAAAGCAAAGTGCTGGATCATAAGAGCTTCAAATGGGGTGAGGAAGCAATTGCCCTAAGTATCCACACCAAAATGTATATGCAAAATAATAAATCACTAATGGGAAATATGCTAAAAATTTTAATTAATTTATATAAATATAGACACAAATCTACACCAATGTAATGCTCAATAAATGGCATCAGACAGAAAATATTTTATTATCATAAACCCATTAAAAAAACAGAACTACACATAAATAGATAAAAAAAAAACTGGAATTGATAGGCTTATCTGGTTCAGATCAAATGCAAGTTTATGAACAGGAGACCACGGGGCTCCAAATGCGTTTCATGTGGATTATAGACTTTATACTTGAAAAAGTCTTTAAACGAGGTGAAATGCGTTGGTGCCTCCATTATGTAAAAAGGCAACTTTGTACTACCTTACATCAGCATTTAGCTTTAAATACAAGTTCATGAAGGCAAGACCATGGAGGCCCCAACGCATTTCATCTGGATTACATTCTTAGTTGATGAAGTCTTTAAACCAGATGCCACACATTGGAGGCTCCATGGTCTTGCTTTCATGAACTTGCATTTAAATCTAAATGCTGATGTAAAGCTAACATAAGGTAGTACATAGTTGCCTTTTAACATCATCAGCTGGAAGCACGGGAAAAATCAATTATAGCTTGGATTTTATATAGGACATTTTATTTTACCTACTTTTGTTTAAAGAATAAAAAAGTTGCCTTTGTAACTAGAGAAATGTAGGGACAGTTTTTAAAATGACTGCTGCTTTAAATACGGGAAGACTTGCAGGAGTGCCCTAAGCGGCTGCAAGGCGGTGCGTGTGATACAAAAATATGTGGGGTAGATGTACTAAGCCTTGGAGAGAGATAAAGTGGAGAGAGAAAAAGTACTAAGCAATCAGCTCCAAACTGTAATTTTTCAAACATAGCCTGTAAAGTGACAGGAGCTGATTGGTTGGTACTTTATCACTCTCAACTTTATTACTCTGTAAGGCTTAGTACATCTCCCCCTGTATTTTCTCATCTCCTGTTTCTAAACTGGGCATTTTATGTAGCTGGCTCGGACCATTGCTCACATGGTCTCCAGCTTCAATGTAGCCAACTTGGAATTTTATTTTCTTAATGTCATGCAATTGAAACAGAACATAGGACATATCCTGTCATCACAGCTGGGGGATGTGAAAAAGGGTGAGATATATTAAGCATTGCATTGCCGATGCAGTACATCCAGCCACTTATCGAGTACATATCGGCATTAACATCACCGATATGTACCTAGAAATGCACAAAGACAGCTCTCCCAATAAAAGCTGTCTTTTTCGATAGAGGGACTTCTGGGATTACGACCCAGAAGTCCCTCAGTGTATGATTCATATGGGGACACTGGGAGAGACCCAATTGGATCCCTCTCAGTGCAGAAAGCAACATGAAGGCCATAAGCCCATAGGCTTCTATTGGGTAACGCCATCTAAAGATGGCATTGACCACTGGGTTTGAAGCTCCAGAATGTATCGCATTCCGGAGCTTGGTACATATGGAAAATGTGGGTCAATTCTGAAAACTGCAGTTTTTGGATTTTTGACCACATTTTCCTTTTAGTACATCCTGCCCTAAGAGTGCTACAATTACTTTCATATTGGTACCCGCACTTAAGTAGAAAATAATGAATCTTACTGCACAAAAAAGACTTCTGGCAAGCAGTGTTCCATACAACATCAGGGGGCACTACAGCTCCCTCCCTGTCTACCCCATCTGTGTCATGTCTGTTTGTCTGCCTAGCCCCTTTAGAATGTAATGTACTTCTCTTTACTTATTACTTTCAACTACTACTCACTCTACCTAACACCTGGTTGCTTACGTCCTGTCGCTTATTTGAGTGTTATGATCACTAATGCAGGTCCTTGTCCTGTATTGTTATGTACTGTAAGCCACTTGTTACTTATTAGTCTATGTACTTTAAAAAGGCTCTACAAAACACTTGTTGTGCCATATAAAAAAAAGGATAATAATAATTATTATTATTATTATTATTATTATTATTATTATTATTATTATTATTATTATGATCAAGCTTATATTAAAATTATAGTGAAATGGACATTCACCTATATACATATTGATGAGTTTGTATATATGTCCATAAATACACAAATCCAGAATTTGTGTGTATGTGCGTGGTGTGTGTGTTGTGTAGTTAAATTTTTTCATTTATTTAAACAATACAATAATCTACCAAAGTCACTCTGGTGTATTAGGCCTAACCTAATCGACAGATCCATAATCACCCCATTTTATGTCAGATATATGTACAGTTTCCAATTAGGATTTGTACCAGTATGATCTTTGGTTTTTAAGTATTCACATCAGTTAAAAACAATAGAAGTAGAAACTATGCAATGTAGTGAGAATACTGAAAGGGAGGCCTAGTTTCCATTGTATACAAATTAATGCTTCTTTAAAACAGCTTCCATAGACCATGATTCATTAAAGCAATTCACTCATGTCCATTGTGTTATGTTTTCTACATTGTGCTACATAATGCTAACAGAGATGTAATTAATCTTCCTACTACTGAATACAATGCATATCATAATTAAAAATAAAATAGTCACTGAATCTTTTTATCCAATCAAGTTGTTTAAGCTATCTCCAAGTACCAATTCATTTTTCTATAAGCTCTGACATTGCATCTGCACACAGTGTAATTAAGTGAATTGCAGAGATCCTATTATGGTTATGTGGATTCTGTTTTCAATCTTTACATCAGTTTGAAACAGAATATTATCTTAGCATTGTGCAGTTACAGCATTAAATGATTGGACATTACCCATGATAATTGTAGAATAATTGCATTTTTTAGAAGATATTTATACGAAATGTTACTAATAAAGGTAAGATCCACAGCAAAATTTGAAGGGACCCAGAATTCATATTTACTCATAGACTCAGAGGTAGCAGTTGCTCTGCCTGATATGGCGGCTGTTATGCACCCAATGCAGCCTATTTAGTCACTATTAGGTAAATCACTGAGTCATGAGAATTAAACCATTTAAGTTGCTATCACTAGTTTCTAGTGAATTGATAGGCTGTATTCTCATAAATATCCAAAAAGTTGCTGCTTCCACCATCTGTGACAGGTGCATGTTAAAAGATACTATAGCTTTCTCAATGTTCCCTGCTAAAATCAAAGCCCAGAAAGTTGCATGACCTACTGAATGTGAGTATGGTTCACAATTAAAGATTTTACTGGTAGGTTAATTGGCTGCTAAAAGAGGACCCTAGACAGGGCCGCAACTAGCGGTGCTAGCACAAAGCCCTGGGGGCTCCTACTTGGGACCTGCATTTAGCTGGCATGATGTCTTTAGCAGTCTGCGGTAGTGCTGTTGCAGAGCTAATACACTCCAGGCATGCACCCTGAAACCTGTAGAGCCATCTAAGGATGCTCTGGTCAGTACTCTACTTACTGGTCAGTACTCTACTTACTGGTGCCAGTGGATCCGCTAACTCGATGTGAATTGATGACTGCTCTAGATCTGATCCTAGTAAGCTTGTGTGGTAGAGAAGTAAAACTGCATACTGCAATAGGGCAGTGCTGCAGAAGTCTGAAACTGACGAAACGCATTGGAGCCTGTAGTTTCTATGCCTGCTACATGAACTCCTATATCACTACCTCAGATAAGCTACCTTGCCTATATACATAAATTGCCTTTTTATTTAATTTTTTATCTGTATGTTTATCAATTACCTTGATTTTATTTCCATTGTTATTAAAATCTGTGTTTTAATTTTTCACTGATTGCACTTTAATTATTTTAGATGAGATACATTGGGTTGATTATGCATGAAATATTTATATTTTAACTAGCTCATATCAGGGTATGTGAGCTAGTTAAAATATAATTTTTTCATGCATAATCAACCAAATGTATCTCATCTAAAATAATTTGTTTGCACCTCTTTGAAATATTGGCATACATACATGCGATAAGTCTTTGCAGAGTTTTTGCACATATAGCACTTGCACTTTTTTGAAATATTGGTATATATATATATATATATATATATATGAGATAAGTCTTTGCAGAGTTTTTGCACACATAGCACCTGCAGTTTGTAACATATTGTAATTTTACACACATGTGTGTTTTAGTCACTGCTTTATTTATATCGATAATCAACTAGCTGGTCGCTCCAGAGTCAATATACTTGTACAACTAAATATATATATATATATATATATATATTTATATATATGTATACACACACACACATGGCTAGACTGGGACAAAAATAGGCCCTGGAATTTAAAGCACACAGGCCCACCTTGCACCAGCATCTAGCTCCTGGCATAGAGGGGGTCATTCAGACCCGGTCGCTAGCGCCGATGCACTCGGACCGGGTCGATGGCTCCCCACAGAGCATGCGCACAACGGCGCCGTCGTGCGCATGCGTGAGACCCGCTACGACTGACAGCGCCGGTCGTAGCGGGTCTCGATCCAAAGGGGGCGAGCTGTCGATGTTGATTAACAGCTCGCCCCATTTGGAAGGCAGGCCGGGGGGGTGGCAGCCCAAACGGGGGCGTTCCCATGGGAACGCCTACTGTTTGGGGGCGGCCCCACTGACATCACTAGTGATGTCAGTGGAGAGCTTCCAGCTCAGACAGAGCCGAAAGCTCTCCGGGGCTTACGACAAGGGAGACCCTACCCTAGGGACTCGTCGTAAGCCCCGATGGTCGCGATGGTCTTGACCATCACGACCATCACCTTAGGCAGTCGTAAGGCTGTGGGTGTTAACCCACAGCCTTACCACTGCAAAGGAGGACATCTTGAAAATTCAAGAGGTCCTCCCCTCATTCAGACTGACCGCACACTCTGTGCGACTGGCTCTGAATGAGGTCCAGACTCCCCTTACTATTCAAGACCACTCCTACTTCTTAGTCTACACTTTGCCTTTTAACAAATATCATTAATATTAGAACAATATACCAGTGTACATCACTATCTGTACTGATACACACAACAGAGCTCATCCTGCAGGGGATTCCAACATGTGCCATAGTCAAATATAATGGTACTGAGTGCTATATGTAATAAAATAAAATAAATGTGGCACCTGTAAAGAAAAAAGTGTTAATAAACAATTGTATATTTATAGCTCCTTTTAGGAGAATTGATGGGTCCTTTAACTAAATGGACTGTCACTATCGCCCACGAAAAGATGTTACCTTCTTTTCCCTACCTTGCCCTTTCCGTAGACTGTCCGCTTCCTCTCCTCCAGCGTGACGGTGTCAGTTGTGGTGGTAGTTAGAGCGCTAAAGCCTGGTTTTGGCTGTTGCTCTCTATAGTCCCATAGTATCTGGCCACGAACGGCCGCTGATGATGTCGTCAATCAGGGAAGACGGCGTGTGTGTGACTAGCCGTGTAGCCGGGTTGTCCAAGAAGAGTTCAGGATAGCCACCTAGTGCCTCCAATGCGTTTTGTGCACTTGCGCACACTTTTTCAAACCATAGTCAGACATTTGGTATTTGGTTGGTTCTATTAGGTAAAGTTGGCACAATATTGGTGTAGGTCACACACAAATAAAAGGGAAGGTATTTTCCCAGTAACCATGCCAGCAGCTGTAGCGGATTAGATAGTGTTCACTGTTGGATTTTCTAGGGCAGGGGTGCTGAACACAGAGGACCACACATCTGTGCACACCAAAAAAGAGCCATTACTACACATTTTGGTGTTCTGTGTAGTGTTCTCTAGGATCACTGTAGGATTTTGTTAGGGCATTAATGATCACTGCAAATGGCGCACCAGAAAATGGTACTGTGAGGGGCATGGTCTCATGGCAGTTCCCCCTTTCCATCACTCATACAACAGAAAAAGAGACAGATAATGGCTAAATGAATATAAGAGTGAGCTATAGACAACCAAACCACAGCATAATGTGGGCCCAGTGTTACCTCACATACTAAAGATGCACCATTAAACTGAACGCAAATTAAATAGATTAAATTGAACGCAAATTAAATAGTGCCGGAAGGGAGCTCCCCGGAGCTATTCAATTCTGTGCAGTTAGGTCGGGGAATGCCCATTCTCCCACCCCTCACGCCTTAAATAGGGTGATTAGTCATGAGAATGGGCATTCTCCGACTAAACTTCCCGGCGTGATGCTGTTTCCGCCACTCTAAGGTCAGAAAACAGCATTGCGCCTTTACTTTTGTTGGATTTCTGCTTGCACCCCTGGAGAGGTGCGTGAAGAATTCCTTAACAGCATCCACAATTGAATAGCTCTGGGAGCTCCCTCACAGAGCAATATAATTCACGTTCAATTGAATCGAGCCCTAGGAGAACACAAAACAAACTTTTGGATGGAAAATAATAATCTACAAAATTATTCTCACATTTACTACTACACTAAAGTATTATCTGCTCAGTGACATTTGGGTAGGAGCCGCACACTCCTCCTCATGGGTAGCAGACATGACACACTCACACCTGCACTCATGTGAGAGGGGCTGCAGCATGTGACACTGAGCCCAGATTTACACAGCGACAGCAGCCATGATGCCGGAGCCTGCAGTGATATCAACTGCAACAAATAAGCCACCAAACAGGCCTATACTACACAGCAGGCCCCTAATTCAAAGCATGGCACACAGCAGGGTCCCCCAATTCAGAGTAAGACAAACAGTAGGTGCCCAGATCATAGTATGCCACACAGTAGTAATGCCCCTTATAAGACATTATGCCACACAGCAGTAGTGTCCTTTATAACACATTATTCCACACAGTAGTAGTGCCCCTTATAAGCCATTATGCCACACACAATAATGCCCCTTATGAGACATTATGCCACATGGTAATGCCCCTTAGAAAACATTATGCCACACAGTAACACGCCTTAAAATACATTATGCCACATGGTAATGACCCTTATAAAACATTATGCCACACAGTAATACACCTTAAAAGACATTATACTACATGATAATGACCCTTATAAGACATTATGCCACACACAGTAATGCTTCTTATAAGACATTATGCCACACGATAATGCCACATATTATTTATTATGTCACACAGTAATTCCCTTTATAAGACATTATGAAACACAGTAATGGCCCTATCATTATTCCACATAGTATTGCCCCTTATTAGACATTATGGCAAACATTTAGGTCCCTTATAAGACATTATGACACACACAGTAATGGCCCTTACATTATGCCACATAGTAATGCCCCTTTTAAGACATTATGCCACACACAGTAATGTCCCTTATATTATGCCACATAGTAATGCCCCTTATTAGACATTATGGCAAACATTAATGTCCCTTATAAGAAATTATGACACACAGTAATGCCCCTTATAAGACATTATGCAGCACAAAGTAATGGCCTTTATATTATGCCACATAGTAATGCCCCTTATAAGACATTATGCCACACACAGAAATGACCCTTATATTGTGCCACATAGTAATGCCCCTTATTAGACATTATGGCAAACATTAATGTCCCTTATAAGACATTATGACACACAGTAATGGTCCTTATATTATGACACACAGTAATGCCCCTTATAAGACATTATGCCGCAAACATTAATGTCCCTTATATTATGCCACATAGTAATGCCCTTTATAAGACTTTATGCCGCACACAGTAATGGCCCTTATATTATGCCACATAGTAATGCCCCTTATAAGATATTATGCCACATAGTAATGCCTCTTATACGACATTATATTGCAACATGGAATACAAACAAATATGAATAGTACTCTGCAAATAAAATCATCCTTTCTTCTATCAAGCAGTAATACTTGAAAGTGCCGTTAAAAGCTCAAAACCTTAATAATCTTAAAGGACAGCAAATTGGACTGATATGCAGCTGAAATAATACAGGTGGAAAAGGGTATAGCCTCAGCCTTGTGCATAAAGGTATTCAGTTAGAGTACACAGCTGAAAGGCACTGTAGGGGTTAACATCAGTCACTCATTAAGTGTGTGCCCGCTGTTTTACCTCCAGTCTTGCTATCTCTCTTGGAGTTAGAGTTACTGCAGTGTGCAGTCTCCTCACGTCCTGTGCTCCCATCAGCAGCTGCTGGTGTCAGGCTTTGTGTGCAGGGCTGCGTGGGGGTGGAGGAATCTTATGCAGAAGGATCCACACACAGATTGTTGTCAGGTGGTGCGGAATGCAAGTGAACCCGTTCGGTGGACAGACAATTCTGCTGACATCACAAGTGGGAGCGTAGCTTATCTACTCTGCTCCTAAGATGTATCTGTAGAAGAAAACTGCTGCTATGCTCATTCGGCCCTTCTGGCCATCGGCCCTTCTGGCATGTGTCAGAACTGCCAGACGGCCATTCCGGCCCTGTATATGTTTATGTGTATATATATATATATATATATATATATATAAAATTATAACTACTCTATGTACAGTGCTATGTAATATGGAGGTGATACACTATATAACTAAACTGCAGTTGTATATACAGTGGATATATGTAATATTATGTAGTATTTCCTGTCAGGCCTTGAAAAGACAGACTGATGTTTATTCATTTAATTAAAGGTTGTATAGTGAAAGGTCTTTTGGTTTTCCTGTTAGTTTTAAATTCCATAAACACACATTTGACTTCTGTCCTCATGTAAATAGCTTACACACTTAATGCATATGCAATGAGACCTTCACAAGGCACTTACATTTTTTCAGGTTTGTAAAATGATGAAAGGTAACAATATTGCATTAAAACTAGAAGGGATGACAGCATCTCCTCTATACAGAAAATGGCAGCCTATTATAAACTTCCAAAAGTACATTGGATATATGATTGCATTGTTTGCATATTATAGAGTACATTTAGGACCATAAAACTTTCTTTATGAGCTTTTTGTTTTATTCTACTAGGCCATGACTTTGAATATATTGATTTGGGGATTGAGAAGGTTATTGCCCAAAGAAAATAGCCATGTGCTGAAAAAGAAAAGAAAGTGAGTAACTTTGAGTTATGATACAATTATGGGTTGTAGATGTAAGTATGACGTATAGTAAACAAATCATATGATGATTCTGGAATTAACTTACAGTATGTCAATGTCTTAAATTAAATAATTGAAACTAACACACTCATTTAGATTAAAAATATTACTATCAAAATGTTTTTATATTTAAACATCTGTTCAGAGGTGGATTCGGTCCTCCCTTGCATAATAAGACATTTTTCTAGTCTCCAAACCTTCAAACATTCCCTGAAAACTCACCTCTTCAGACAAGCTTATCAGATTCTAGAACCGCCCATATAACCTTCACAGCTTCCATATCTAATGACATCCCCTCTCACAGTACAAGCCTAACCTCACACATTTTATTTCTTTCACAACCTCCTGACCTTTGGCCAACATTGCTTTATATCATTTTATCACACTAATGCAAAAGTGCATATTACAGTCATTTAACTCAATATAGGAACCCACAATACTTTTATCAGAGCTATTAATACACTTCTATATTGATTACCAGTTGTCATTTAGGCTTTACTTGGGGTTTAGACTGATTTTCCCCAGTAAGCAGTTCTTTTCGCAAGTTTCGACATTCGCACGTCCGCGTTTTTGCCTGTTTTGCAATAGAATAGGACGAAAAGCAGGAGCGAGCAAATTGAAAGTACACAATAACTTTGTGTACAAACAGGCGTATGAGGTGAAAACATCGCATTGGCGAACGCTTTTTGCCAGCTATGACTTTTCGCTTCTAATTGAATCCAGCCTCTAAACGGAGTTAGTTGCATACGCAAGTTATCAACTACAATATGACTCCCTCCTCTTCACATACCTGGGTCAGATAAAGCTTGAATATGACTGGAGGTGTGGTTTCACTAGCAGTACTTAAAAAAGCTAAAAATCGCAGTATATAATGCATATAAATTTAATTTAATGGTTGTTTAGTGCCAATAAAAATAATAATTACCTAAGTGACTTGAAGCATATGACATGCGAGGCGAATCTGATGCAAATAATGTCTGCTGTATATATTCTTTTTATGACAACACTTGAAAATATATGTGCAGGCTTAACCAGGGGTCTAGCGTGCAGCCATCACACCCAGAGCATGTGTGTGCTACCGTGCCCACACTCTGCAAGTGCACCAGGTAGGGGGCTTATCCAGAATGTAGGGGAAAATTAAAGGGAAATAAAAATAAACATTAGGTGCAGTATCAAACTGGGACATGGAGATCTAGATATATTCCAACCCACTAAAGTAATTCCACCAATTAAAAGTAAACCACACAGTAGTGCCCACAATTCCCACAATTCATATTACGCCCTTATTCACATTACGCCACACAGTAGTGTCATTTATTCATGTTACGCCACTGTAGTGTCCCTTATTCACATTACGATATCACGTTATGCCACACATTAGTGCCCATTCATTTGCATTATTCCACAGATTTGGCTATTTTTTCACATTATGCTACACAGTAGTCTCCACAGTTCATATTATGCCACAGCAGTGTCCCTTATTCACACTATGCCTAACAATTGTGCCCCTTATTTATGTTATGTCACAGTAGTGTCCCTTATTCACATTATGCCTAACAATAGTGCACCTTATTTAAGTTATGCCACAGCAATGTTCCTTTTACACTTTATGCCAAAGTAGTGCCCATTATAAACATGCCATAGTAGTGCCCCTTATACAGCCGCTATGTTCTCTCTGTGCAAACTGGGCCGGCTGACGTCAGGGCCAGGGTGGTAGGTAGGACCCACCTCAAAAGAGAAGCCGGGGGTGTTGATGGGAGGGGACTGCCTCCTCTTCTCTCTTTGTTATTGCCCGTGGCTCCACCCTTCCTCCCTTCTGTTCAGTCCCAGTGCTGGATTAAGATTTCACAGGGCCCTACGCAAAGTACTGCCTTGGGGCTCCATATTAATGTATATATAAATACATACAGTGTATACATTTCTCACAAAGCACTCCCCACTCACTTAGATCTTCCACCTTCACACATATCTCCTCCCCTCACACACACACAATGATCCCCCCTCATTCAGACCCTGCCACAGCTCTCCCCCTTACACAGCTCACTTTCCCTTACACAACTCTCCCCCTCACTCAGCCTCCTCTCACACACAGCACTCCCCCTTCACTCAGATCCTCTCCTCACTCAGATCCCCCCCTTCACACAGTTCTCCCACTCATAAAGATCTCCCCTCTTCACACAGACCAACCCCCGCATGCACTCATACACACACAGCTCTTCCACTTAACAAAGCTCCCTTCCCTTCACACACACAGATATCCCCCCTTAATCAGATATCCTTCCCCCCTGCTTTCTGTTGCAGGGCATCGGAGATCAGCCATTCAACTGCGGGAGATCAGTGCATCCATACTAGGGGCGTGGTGTGACGGAGCTACAAGTGCCACTCCATTCACACCATGCCCCCTGTCTGGAGGCACTGATCTCTTTATGTGTTTCATGCTCAGCTCAGCAGGTGCTCTGCCCTACGTCACATGACTGATCTCCAGCACCCTGGCCGGAGCAGGTGCTCCACTGGAGCCACCCTCGCTACTCCTCTGTGCTTATCCTTCCCCAACTAAGTATGAAGCATTTTTTATTTGTGTAAAACTAGTGTTCAATACAGTGTAAAGTAACTTGTAAATCACAGTTCCAACAGTTTTACAGTTTTTTGCATAAATGGGTGTGTTTCTAATATCAATCACCAATATCAGTGTTCAACTTACACCAGGCTTGTAGCACCTGCAAGTCAGAAAGCTGTGCTTCAATGTGAAAAAAATGCATGTTGTGGCTGAAACAGCCACAACTTTCGTTTAAACCTAATACTGAATAAGGCACATGCTGTAATACACATTTGATGTTAATATATCTAAAAACTCCTGTACATTGTATATTTATAAAGAGTGAACTCTGATGTTATCATGTATAATTCGTAAGCTCTGATGTCATCACTTCAGTGTTCATTGGGGACGCTTGTGAATTATAAGGAATAATGCAACCTTTACTGTAAATGATTAAGGCTATTAGTCATACTGGATTTCTGTGACCGTAATAGAAGCACTCTATCTACAGACTTTGACAATACACTTCTAGTGACAAAACACTTATTTTACTCTTAATATACTTATAATTTCCCTTAGGTATTGCATTATCTCATATATTATATCAGATATACTGTAAAAATATAATAAAATAAACGATAATTTCACAATTAAGTATTTTTGTATAAATGGTTATAAAACATATTTATGTTTCAGAAATTCAGTGAAATGATTTCCCTGTGTTTATTTCTTCTGTTGTAGTATACTGATAGACTTTTTATATGCAGCACACAAACCAGTTATGAGTATGTGTTTAAGGAAGGGAATAATTGTCTGATGCTTATATTGTAACTGGGTCAACAAGAAAGAGAAAAGCAATTTTTTAAATCTCAAAAGCACTGATGGAGAATCAATTGGGAGGTGATGCTAATGAATAGGGAAGTGTTTATCCTTATTGGTGATGAGCTGTTTCTGTCCATGGGATGCAAAATGCTTATCAATTGCTTACTGGGCCACATACTTGTTTTTGCCAATTCGTATTGAGACTCCACAGGCAGAGGTGTCAATTGAATCAATGCATTTCATTTTATAAAATGTAAAGCACAGAAATATACATTTATTTTACAAATGAGAGGCGGTAGCTGGAGAAACCAGTTAGGTGAGGCTGGAGGGACACAAGGTGGCTGGAGTTGCAGAGACATGGGGAATGAGGCTGGAGAGACAGGAGGGCTGGAGAGACAAGGCAGATGAGGCTGAAGAGAACTGGGGGAAGTGGCTGGATATTATCTACAACTCGCAGGATTAGAAGGAAAAGGACAAGGAACAGTATTCTTCTTTAAGGCACCAATTCTAAAGAAACCATATTATTGATACAAATGGTATAACAAATTAGCAAATAAAATGTAATAATATAAAATTATTTCTTTAGGGAAGTTCACATTTTGCCCTACACCAAAACTTCTGTTACTATGTATTAGCTAGTTGATCCTCCGTTATATGATTATGTAATTGATTATACTCCTACGCAAACAGGCATCTTCTGGACCATGTGTTCTCCTATGTGTACAGTGAATACCAACTGAAATCACCATCTGCCCAGGTTCCCCATATAGTAGCTTTATCAGAAAAGTAAAAAATTGGCATATCAGGGGCAAACAAGCTTACTAGAAAGCATGTCTGGAGGATATCGAAAGCTGGATCCTTGTTTAAAAATAGAGCCACAGTGCCTTCTATTACATGCAGTAACTCCACAGAAATTCATTGGCTGAACGTTCATTGGCTTATAGAGGCGAACCTCTGCCTCTCAGCCAATGAGCGGTTCCCCTCATTGACTTCAATGGTGGGAACTGCGAGGTTACTAAAATGCATTGACACTATTGAAAGCTCGCCTCTATCAGCCAATGAATGTTCACCCAATGCATTTCTATATGAAATGCAGTGGCTAAAGCGTTGTTTGCAAAATATCATCCTTAGAGGGCGGTACTATGTCCAGTGGGTCTGCAGTTTTTATTTTATTTTAGGAAGACCGTGGATGCCTACTGAGAACAAAGAGGACCAGAACCAAGGGGTAGGAGAATATATATATATTTTTTAAATGTATTGATCTGGATTCTACAGGACAAGAAGAAAGACCAGTCCTAGGGACAAGGTGATTGAGTGAATGATTGAGTGTATGTGTAAAAAAATTCTACAATGTGTATGTATTGTCTTTTATTTAATATTGCTTTTGCAGGTGAACTAGTGGTTGAAGTGGACCTTTAATGCCACATATGCTGGTACTTAAGGTTTTCCAAGTGCCAGCATGCGGGGGTGGCTTGCTGGTTCCTCTAGTTCTCCTGTAAAGGGCAATATTATTTTATCTATTTTTACACAATCAACGTGGCACGAAATGTCCATGGATAGCCTGGGCTATCAGCCCAGACCTGGAGTGCCCTGGAGAGTGGGGACCCATTAATTGGGGGTGATGAATGCTTTGGCTGGGGGACCCTGAGAAGTGGGTCCCATGACTATGGCATTTCACCAATGCTAGAAAGTGCCCAGTGATGGTTGTGGATCAGACAGAGGACACCTACTGATTTTGTCTCCTGTATTTCCCCAACCCGGACTGGATCAGGAGCTTGGTGCTGGATGTTGAAAATACTGGGGACCCCTACGTCTTTTATCCCATATATTTTCACAACCAGGACTGTCTCACACAGCCTGGTGCTGGTTATGCTGGTTATGGGGGGGGGGGTGGCACGTCATTTTTTTTTATTTTAATACTTTATTAGCTTTTTCACACAGAAACCTTCACAGATCTCACTGATCTGTGAAGGCTTCTGTCTAACCTTGTAATGAAAGTCACAACATGCGAGTTTACCCGCAGTTTAACTTGAATGCCAGTCAAACTCACACCTGCAAACTCACACCCTATTAAATTTGCAAGTTAAGGGACAAACTTGCACCTCAGAAATATGTGCGAATATGCAGGTTTGTTCCCACACAAGAACTCTCACCCTATTACATTCCATAAATATCAATAAAAAAAATGAAACTATTTGGGGCAGCTCAACCACCCCAGCTTGACCTTATTGCACCCCAAGGGGGTAAAGGTACCTCTTGTTAAGAACCTCTGTGCTATGCAGTACAAAAGATCTTACCACTAATAACATTAATAATTTTATTTTCACATTTTAGTATTGCATACAGTAAATTATTGTTTTAATCTGTAGCTTTCTGTAAAACTCATTTCCATGTGCTATAAGCATCACCCCCTGACTGGTTGTACTGCACAGTGACTGGCTCAGTAACATGTCCTCACATTAGTTGCCATGGGCGATAGAGGCCGACAGGTGGCCTTTGGCTCCAGAATGCGATCCCCATCAATGAGATAGGTGACCCCATATCCATATTGTTCCACGCGCTCCCATCCTGTGGATGCGATACCTCCCACGGATGGGCGGGTGCTGACTGAGTCCCAGAGATGCCACCACAGCTCAGGCTGGAAGAGTTGCAGTCACTGCCCAGGGCACCTAGTCGCCGTGTGATCTCGGAGCTATCATTCGTGGCCATCTTAACTGTAGCAAGAATGAGCTTCTTCACATGTACAGTAGCTCATTCTGACCACTGCACTGCCCAATCAGAGCTGAGCTCCGATCGCAGTAGCTGCGAGCGGGCCAGCGGGGAACCTGTAGTCACCGTTCCGCCACTAAGTAGCAGGTGCAGAGCCATGGGATGCTCCTAAAGCATTACAGATGCCCTTGACATTTGCTTAGAATGCCTATGCCTAGGGACTGCTCTAGTAATCCAAATGGAAAATATAATATACCCGTGACACTAATGAATGGAGTGCTATCAGCTGGAGGGTCAATAGACAAACAGCCAATCAGCAGCAACTAGATTGTTCTGCTGATGTCATCATAGTAATTATGTACTGTAACTTTATACCAAGCCTCTTCTACAATCAAAAGATGTGCCTGTTATGAAACATATCTGGAGTAGCTTATTCTTGCCCATGTTCATTCTGCCTCTCCACTAATAAGGGTTCACTAGTCCAAAAATGCAGAAATCTAAAGAGGATACATTCTGGTATGGAAATGCATATATTTACACAGGAATAAGGCCCACCATTGTCATCTGTCGTAATCTACAGTGACATCCTTGGTTTTGAAGATGTGTCCTTTGAAATTTTTGTCCTTTGAAATGTTTCACTATTTCAGTATTGACTAACTGGATAGTATAATTCCACTAAGCATTTCTCTTTATCTATTTTAATTGTTGGGTTCTATACATTAATATTTATAGTAAAAGTTGTATAGTGATAGGGATTCCAGGACACCAAAGCCCTCCAGATAATTGATGTACCTGCTATCAGCCAAGGATCTTTAGAAACTAACCTAAAATTTTGGTAACTAAGGGCCTGATTAATTACGGATCGCTATTGCGATCGCAACTGCAATTACGCAAGCAGTCTCACTGCGAAAATATGCTAATGATTGCAATCGCAATGTCATATGCAGCCTAACATTAGGACGCCCACTTTACCTTACACACATCTGTAATACTTAGCAAGACTGCAAAACCATCAGTAACACCGAGTACAATCGCAGCCTCCCGCACACGTGCACAAGGTCTGATCTCACTCAGGAATTAATAACCTCATCGCACACAGTGAAGGCTCAAGTTGCGTATGGCATCGCAGTGGCTAATTGATGCACGCCCCTGTAACGGCATTCAAACGCACTGGCACGCCTGCGTTTTGCCGGTCACCACCCACCACCACCCCATATGGTCACTTCTTGTCAATCACTCTGCGATGGGTCTTTGTAGTCACTGCAATCGCAGTGAAGTCTTCCCGCACACGCTCTGCGATGAATGCGCATGCACAGAACCAACAATCAGCTGATTGTGTGCGTACTCGCAGTTGCGATCGGTAATTAATCAGGCCCTAACTAAAAGGTGCAGCTAACGGATATATTTTGCAGTGCAGCTAACAAAGTTGTGTAGCTTCTTAATCTGTGAAAGCTGCAGTCAACAGTGCATTATCCTGAAAGCCAATGGTTTTCCAAGCTGTAGCCCACTGTGATCTGTAAATACTGGTGCCAGCAATGACAGCTACCTGTTGATTAATACTGAAATGTTATTTTAAGCTTCGAGGTGGCATTAGTGCTGAGTTATGTCTATGTGAGCATGGATTCACATAAATGACGACTAAATTCAGTCCCAAATATTGTCTCATACATTGCAATAAATACATACAAACTGTAATTTTTTTTTTTTGAAGATTTTATTTGTAAGAATATTATTAGTGGTGATGCAAAAGAATGTTATGCAGGATAATAAAGTGTGTGTATGTGTGTGGGGGGGGTCTTTATGAAAATGCCCATTAATAATAACATCTATGTATAAAGGAATAATTCCACCTATGATTTGTATATCCCCATTAACTCTCTCCCTCCAGTATCCACAGAGCCGGCTCTAGCCAATTTGGTGCCCTAGACAAGATTTTGGCTGGTGACCCCTAGCAGATAATCCCAGCATATATATAGTTGCTTTTATAGTTGTAATGGTAGCATTTCTCTGGCTGACAGATGGGAGAAGCTTAAAAGTAAATTACATGGATTGAATAGATGGCCATGGACAAACCATGGCTGCAGTTCAATCAGTGACATTGCCAAATATGTAATGTGCACCATCAAACTTCTGAGTATCAGCCAGAGACAACTAACTGCTGCTGGTCTCAGTGGGGAAGAGAAACTTATGATCTTCTCAGTTCTACTGGTGCCTTGGGATAGGGGGATGGGAAAATATAGATAATAGATTAAATTCTCATTTGATCTAGTAGCATCTTGTAGATTATACATTCACTGCTCAACTGTACACTATGACATATTAATCTCATCACCTTCCTAAGTTACATATTTATTATGTCATTATTGTCTGAGGCAATGTGATGCTACCAATGCATAATGTGTTTAAAGTGGATTTATTTTGTGGCTACTGATTCATACCTTTGATTTGCACTGGGTATGTGTGTTGCTCTGTTTGTGTTTATTTCTGTTGAAAATATTGCATTTAATGTTTAAACGCATTGACCAAATTGTTTCACGTGGTATATGGCACAATCAAGGAGCAGGGGCACTGAATGGTTAAGTTCAATGAGTCTCCTATCTCATGGATGTCTGTGAGTAATTAAAAGTTGCACCCCTCCACACACACACTATTCCTTAGTCGACGACAATTATGATTGTGTTACATTTCTATAAATATTGAATTTTTATAACAGTTTACAAATTTTGATGTCCTTTAACGCACCATTCAAATGCGACATTATTTGCTAATATTACAAACAAAATACCTTTTTATTTAGAGAAACTTAAAGTTGCATGTATGAAAATCAGGGATTTAATCATGTTGTTGCATACACTGACCTACTTTACAGCATGTGGTTGTGTTCTTGTTACATTGCTCTATGAAAGATGTCAGAAAACAGCAATTGCTACCAGCAGTCATGGGGATAATTTAAAAGATAATGACAATATTGAGCTCAATTTAAAAAAAGGTTTAGTGATAATGCTTAAGTGAAACAGGTGTGTGTGTGTTTGTGCATGCGTGTGGGTAAGGTGTGTGTGTGTTTGTGCAGGCGTGTGTGTAAGGTGTGTGTGGGGGGGGCGGGGTAATTCAAAATCTAGCATTGTCCCAAGAGTGTTTTATTTTATTGCCGAGTCAAGACCACAGATGCGACATGGACCTAAGAGAACGCCACATTTGGAATTAGGTGTGCAATAAATACAGTAGGTACAAGTGGGCATTTGTGTGAGTGAATGTAATTGAAGAAATGTTTTTTTCTAAGGTGTATATGTGTTTTCACTGTGTTTGTGAAATGTGCATTACAGGTTCGAGCAGGCTTTGAATGCCTGGTAGCCAAATCATTTGGGTACACCAGGGCTTGCTGGGACCTATAGTTGTCAGCAAAATAATACATTTATACACCCACCACTACACCCATGAGGAAAGAGTCATTGCGCTGTTAGCATGTGCCTGGGTTGGCCAGGTGGGGGAAAGGCATATAATGTTGTTGACCCATAGGGAATAAAGTTTTGTTGTCTAGCCTAGGTCAAATCTTTATGCAGCCGGATTCCGTGCTACAATGCTACCAGCCCTGGTGGCAAAGCATAGTATTGGTAGTGGCATTTATGATTGGGTTACACTTTTGTTTAATCAATTTTTCAGCTAGCAGCACAAGTGCTGATTACCTATTAAGGGGTTGTGTCAATCTTTTTTTTTCTTACATTACTTAGTTATTTTAACAGGTAATGAAGGATTCCTTTCTCCAAACATTAGTCATCAGGCAGAAAAACTACTGTACATAAGAGGCATAACCTCAGTTTTACAACATCTTGAACTGCATCTGCAATGGGAAATTGTTGTATACCGGTATTCAACCAGCAGATGGATGTGCACACATGTATCACTACCTTTTCAATATGTTCAGTCTGCCAAATAATCAAACTAATTTCATTATGAGCAGTATAGAGAACGGAGATAGCTCCGTGGAATGGAAATAAAAGGTAAGATTTAATGTGTTACCTAGCGGGGAATCTTTTAAAAGTGTGTTTCCTAATAATAATTGGATATGAAGTGTTTATATGTCTGCCTCCATGTTAGAATGACATTGTTTTTAAGAATATATGAGTTAATTTGATGGCTAAATGCAATCATGTGTAAATGAGCAACCAATTAGAGGGGTATAAGAAGACCCTCCTGGACATCAAACTTTCACCTTTGAAAAAGCTGCTACATATATACAGTGAAACGCCTCAGGTGCCTTTGCTTCTATCCAACAAGTGACCTTGTGACTTCTACTGGACACCATCACAAGCCTGGGCCAGCTTCCCGGTAATTAAATGAATTGGAACTCCTTTTGGAAATATCTGTGTATACCCATTTGGATTTAAACACCTTATTCACACCATGGACATCTGAGGGCTCCGAGTGCAGTATATGGAACTGTATGCCAATAGGACCATCCCTCTACTGGTGTGAGGACCGAGCCATAACTAGACTTTTTGGTGCCCTGTGCCAGAGAGAGCATTGGAGCCTCCCTCCCATTTTTTAAATAGGGACATAAGAAAGTGCACCTGAAAAAGTGCCATGGCCTCATGGGGATGGGCCAGGGAAGAGATAGGGGAGGCCAGGAGATGCTGGGGATGAAATAAGAGGAAGCTACAAGCAAGAATGATAATAAACAGAAATTTGACAGGCACAAACAGCGCCCCCTGCCCTGTGCCATGGCACAGGTCGCACTACCCTTGTGTGAGGACTTAGTGACTATACATCCACTGGACAAATATGTTTCTCTCAAATTGAGATTGATATTATCTTGCATCTATCATCCGGAAGCATATATAGGAATGGGCACTGTTCAAATTGAATAGTCAATTGGAAGAGGCTTATTGCTCATATGTTATTAGTGATACATGTTTATCTTTTTAATATTTTATTAAAGTGTCTTTTTTTCATGTCCATCTATGTATACTCATTGATATTATATACATCATAGTGCTGCTACTTCTTTTATTTGTACTTATATCATGAGTGTGATTACTACAAAAATTGAGACAGCAGTGGGTAGCTTCTTCTTGCTTACGCAAATGTTTTTGTCGCTAAATGAGAAATTGATAGAATCTGGAATAACAACCCCAATATAACAGACTTGATATGCTGGATTTGCCTTATAGATATCCTAGTCATTTGGGATGGCAGTGAACAGGACCTTACCAAATACATTAACAACAATACATTAAACTACAGTTCACTTCTACATACAGTACAGTGAAAAGAGTGTCCACTTTCTTGATTTGGAAAATTTTGTCAATCAATGTCCTAATAGAACAAAAAGATTAATCAAAAATGTTGACTGCAACAACTTCCTCCTGTCCTCAAGCAACCATCATCCTAAATGGATTAAAAAGATTCCAGGAGAACAATTTCAAAGATTGAAAATAAATTGTACAAACAGTATGGCCTTTTAGACACAAAGTGCAACATTGAAACAATGTTATATTGATAGAAAATACAACTAAAGAATGTTGTAGAAGAGATTGTAGAAAGTTAAGAACATGAATAGAGTAGATCTTAGTAAATACCCCCAAGAAAGTGTTTTAATCACAGAAGAGAAGCCTGGAATACAGAATAAAGATGCATTTAAGATGCAACACTGAAGGGGTAATTTACCTCCTTGAGTGTCCCTGGGGTCTGCAATAAAAGACAGCAATAGGAGAAAATAAAAAATTTAAATCAAAGAACATATATGTAATATAAGGAAAGTCTTTAAAACAGACAGTTGGCAACATGTACTATGCATCACAATATGGATGCAGTACATCCCGACACTTTTCGGG
Source organism: Taudactylus pleione (assembly GCA_031769625.1). NCBI lineage: Eukaryota > Metazoa > Chordata > Amphibia > Anura > Myobatrachidae > Taudactylus > Taudactylus pleione. Next base: position 75,887,885 of record JAUIMM010000040.1, on the reverse strand, counting down.
TTCATATTGGCATTAATAATGCCGGTATGTACCTAATATTGCGAATAAAATTGCAAAGGACAGCTCTTCCAAAAAGAGCTGTTCTTTGTGATGACAGGACTTCCAGGTTTATGGCCGCTAAGTCCTATCTGCACATGCACTGCAGACGCGTACGCCACCGGGACACTGTGAGGAATCCAAATGGATCCCTCTCAGAGAACATTGAAAAGAGAATAGGTTTCTTTTTGGCAACTATTGGTTCAAACTCCGGAATTCCAGAGCTTGGTACATATGGGGAATGCAGCCGCATTTAACTCTTAGTATATCCCATCCAGAGTTTAAAAATTTTTTTTAACACACCATGCAAAAAATCCCAAAGGGTTAAAATTCACTGCAATAGAACATACTGAACAAAACTTAAGGAGTGGAAATATTATGAAAAAATTTTCAGGACTTGAAACCAAATTGATATATAGGTTAAAAAATATTCCTTCTCGATGGATTAAACCTGGACTTTAATCCTTAGCATGGATCTTGTACCAGGGTACAGGCAGCTGCACCTGATATGCAGTATAAAAGTCATATTTGCAGCATCCTCAAGTAAGATGTATGCTCACACCCATTCTGTACTCCGGCTCTGACAGCCATCCTCTTCACTCTGACATTCTGCTTGTCACAGTGATGAAAGGCATATCCAGTGTCAGACTGGGGCATGAAGGGCCCACCAGTGGAATGCGGAATTGGTATGAAATACTGCCGGATTCCTGGCAGCGCCTGGCCAATAAAAGCAGAGTTCTCGGCAGCAGAAGCCCGAAAGCACTGGAAATCCCAATCGTCACTAAGGTAAGTATAAACTAACCTAACCGAACCCCCTAACCCTAACCCTCCTTAGGGGTGCCTAACCCTAACCTCCCCCCAAGTGCCTAACTCTAATCCCCCTCTAAGTGCCTAACCCTAACCCCCGCTTCCCCGCTGCCTAAACCTAAGTCCCCCAGGGGGGTGCCTAACCCTAAGTCCCCCCAGGGGGGTGCCTAACCCTAACCCTCCCTCCCCCTAGCCTAACCCTAACCCTCCCAGGGGGGTGCCTAACCCTAAGTCCCCCCCGGGTGCCCTAAACCTATCCCTCCCCCCCCGAGGCTGTCCGCTGGTGGTGCCCGGCATCCCTTCGATCGGGATGCCAGATGCCTGTCTCTTGGCATCGGAGAAATGAAAGGTGTCTAGATATAGATGCCCAGCATTTCACCCTTGCCGAAATATGACAGTAGGGAAGCTGACTGTCGGTATTAATGATTTAGGGATGGTAAGTGCGCTCAAATGACCCCCTTCTATTGTGAATGAATGTCGATTCAGTATCAATGTTGTATTGAGGTAGTTTATTGGCAACATAAAATTAAAATAAAAATCAATAGTGTCACAGTGCAGAGGACCTGTGAAACCCAGTTCGTATGATGAAAAGGAATGATTGTGCAGAGTTGTGAATGTCACAATGAGCATATGGTGATGAATAATAGTCTTATAGATATATTGGGAGTGTGTGACCAGGGTAGGAGGGAGCAACATAGCTCAGTCAATAGGTGAGTAATGATGCTGACTGCGGCGTCCCGCTAGTCAGTATGACAGTGCCTGCTGAAAATGGGTAAAGATGGCGGTGCCCGGGATGCAGTGTTCTGAGGGGTGACCGATCGGGTGCCGGAGATGCTAGGGATAGGGGTCTCGTGGCTGAACAGTCCAGTGGTGGTGCGGAACGGCGACGTCCGTCCGGATGAGTGGACGAGCACCGCCGGTGCACGATGGCAGGCTGCCTGGGGAGGAGGTGTAGCGGTGTAGGTTCGTGACACCAGGGACCGCACTCCTCCTCCGTTAAGGAGACTTACCTCCCTGTCGTCTTGACGGTGCCTTGGTGTCCCCTTGCCGGCCTCAGCATGATTGGAGTCCTCTCATCTGTGGCTGGTGCTTCCGGGTCACGTGAGCTGTCTTCGGCTGGTTAGTGATGAACGCTGTGGTGGGGGGTGGTGCGCGCACTGACAGATGGCTCCTGGTCAATCTCCGTAGAATATAATGAAGGTGTGGAAGGCTGCAACGCATTTCGACCCTCTAGGGGTCTTCTTCTAGGCAATGGAGTATGGGAGAACTCTGTATGAAGAGACTTAATATAGTGAGTTGAATGTCCTGCCTTCTTTCTGATAGGTTGCTAGATGTATTAAGGCAGCCGGTTTCCAGATTGTATACCGTGGAATGCAGTGGTAGGGGCCCATGCTTAAGGGGTGTGGACAGCCACCACAGATGCTTGGCTAACCAATAGACAAATCTTTTTGTACTACTCCACAAGGTAACTGACCATCTAATAGAGTAACAATGTATGATTGGAGGTCTGGACACCTAGAGGAGGGGATGGGGCTCACAGGCAGTGGGGCTCACCGGGGATTTCCCCTGTACCCCTGTGGGCCAATCCAACCCTGGGCATAATAGTGGTGACATTTGTCTCACTGTAGGCAGACTAAGTAATACTCCATTTTACGGCATATGTGCATTATGAAACTATGCACTTTGCAGGAAACACTTGTTCCATTAATTATTAACTTAAATAATATAAGAGTATAAACCATATACACAGTATAAACCATAAACATATACAGTAGTAATTCAGAAATAACACAGAAAAGTTGAAATTAATGGAGAGGAGGCTCTATTATTTTGAGGTTTTATAGTCACCGCATGGCATTGTGCTTCACTGCCCATGCACAAGCAGAGATGGGTCCTGTGAGAGGCCAGTTGGGAGGTTGGGGACAATTTGTAGTGGAGGAAAGGCAGTTGGTTTTGGGCATTTGGTCTGTGAGAAGTGTGAGGAGAAGAAGTGCAGCAGAAAGTGATTGTTATAGTCCAGGGTAGTGGAGAGTGGAAGTAGGAGTAGTAGAGTGGAAGTCAGAGTCAGCGGATATAAGGAACACTGAGAGGGTGAGTGAGATCGACAGGGGAGAAAACAGGATTGTTGGATCAAGCAGCACCCAGAGGGATGAGGTTCCCCCAGAGAGAGAGAGATGTACAGTGACAAGTGTTTGAACAGGGGCTGTGAATAGCAGAGAGTTTGAAGAATATATTGTTTAGGCATGAATAAACACAGTATTTACCCAGAGAGATTTCCACTGTATAAATGATTTTGTCAGCAGTCTGCAGTCTATTCCCAAGGTAAAAGTGAAGTATTAAGAGGAAGGCATAATACATGTGAATGAATATTTATACAGCAAAACTGTCCAGTTGAGCCCTTATGTTAAGAGGAGAAAACCCATTTTTATGTGAGGTACACACTGGAATGATGCATCGGACACCTGACCAACAGGCCATTGATCTAATGATCAATCTAATTGATCTAATTGATCTTCCCTCACTCATACGATCATCTACTCTAAACTCTCCACAAGGGCACTTAACACTTGGTAGCTGATGCCCTGCTGCTTTTTTGAGTGTTATGATCGCTGCAGCAATGTTTATAAACTATGTTCTTATTCTGTATTGTCTTGTACTGTAAGTCGTTGTTTTACAATTTTGCTCATTTGTTAGGTGTTGTGGAACCCTTGTGGCACCATATAAATAAAGGATTATAATAATAATAATAATTTGGTAAGGCTATGCACAAACAGAATACATACAATTTACCACCGGCCGTTCAAATCCCGACAGCGTGAGCCCGGCATGTGTGAAAATCCCGATCGTCCTAGGTAAGTATTTCCAAACCTAATTTTACCCCCTAACCCTCCCTTATGGGTGCCTAAACCTAACCTCCCCCAAGTGCCTAACCCTAATCCCCCCTCTAAGTGTCTAAACCTAACCCCCCCTTCACCGCCACCTAACCCTAAGTCCCCCGGGGGGTGCCTAACCCTAACCTCCCCTCGGGGGTGCCTAACCTCCCGGGGGGGGACTTAGGGTTAGGCACCCTTAACCTAACCCTCCCCCCCACAGCAGTCCGTGCCCAACGCCCGGCTTACCTTCGATCAGTAAGCCGGGTTTTGGGCTCCCAATGTAGGTCTAATGACCGGCATCGGGATTTCGACGCTGGTCATTAGACACCTGCCGGGATTAAACAGTCGGGATGCCGACAGTCGGCATTTAGACCATCGGCATCCCGACTGCATCCCGCACAAACAACACTTATTAATCGGCCACATGATATGTCTGGCCAGATGAACCATCTGTGATATAATTTTCACTGATTCCTGTGGCCAGCATTTGGGTTGGTTGTTAGGTCGTGTATACACAGAAGCAGATGTGAATGATATATCTGCACTACATATCACATCTGCCATGCAGCACGGCTGATGCAACATATATGTAAAAGTGTCTACACACTGCCAGATTGTCAGGACTATATATATACTGTTTGTCGGCTATACGAACAATATAACGTCCAGAGTGTACCCAGCTTTAGTAACAGCATCATTAGTGTAGGGAGAGCCAGGCTCTGATATGCTGAGAGCAACTGTAACTGTCCCGTGCAGGGGCAAACGCAGGATTTTAATGTTTTTTTCATATATATATATATATATATATATATATATATATATATATATATATATACACAGTATACACTGTATATATATATATTTATGTATATATGCATATTTGTATACACATACATACATACAAATATGATATACACACAAACACACACGCATATATACATACACACATACATACAGTATGTCACACATACCTTACACACACACACACACAAACATATGTCTAATACATTACAAAAAACTTACCTTGCAGCAGATCTGATAGGGACAGGATCTAGCAGGCTGCCACCATGTTCTTAAGCCCCGCCCCCTCGTGGCATATTGCCGCAATTCGCGGGTCAATCGGAAGGGGGTGGGGCCAAATTACTCAAATCTAATTAAATCCCATCATATTTGCTCTGCCTCCTCCATATTGACCCGCGAATCGCTGCAAAATTGCAACAAGGGGGTGGGGCTTAAGAACATATTGCTTGAACTCCAGTCTGTCAGGGGTAGTTTCTGAGTACTCAGAAACCCCCCACTGCATGCGCTACTGCCTTGGTTGTATTAATGCTGTGACTGCTGTACAGAACCATGATTACTGCACCAGTAACACCTGTTGTACTTGCTTAGTGATTGTGAAATAAAGTAGAATATTTAAACCTATGCAGAAAGATATTATTTTGGTGATAAAGCGCTACCAAACGTGCAGCCTTTTTTCACAATGAGTGACCTTTAAAACTCTCAGCAATAAGGATATAAACAAAAGTAAAAAATATGGCGCACCAAGTTTGAGTTCACTTTTATCCTGAACTCAAACTCGAATCATCATTATTTATGAAACCTCTCCATAATAGTGGCAGCACCTTACAGCAAAGACCTGGGGGTATATTTACTAATGTGAGAGTTTTTAGAAGTGGAGATGTTGCCCATAGCAAACAATCAGATTCTACTTAACTTTTAACTAGCACCTTTTCTAGAAGATAATAGCTAGAATCTGATTGGTTGCTATGGTCAATAACTCCACTTCTAAAAACTCTCACTTTAGTAAATTTGCCCCCAGTGTGGAAGTTACTGCAGAACAGATATAAATGTTGTGTTAAGATCACTTTAAAATACTGATTCTAGGGATACACTACAAATATAGAAACACAAACTTACTTTTTTTAAAAGACTCAGATAAAATACTCACCCATAGAGCATTAATACAAAATAGGGTAGGAGCTGGACTACAGTGGAGTAACCTTATTTGCCAGAAACTAAATTTTCTTAATAAACAGGTGGAGATATACTCAAAAGTAAAGTATGGAACAGCATGAGGTGACTTAGGGGGGTTATTAAATTTGGAGCGAAAAGTCCGTGCTGGACTTTTCGCTCCACATCGGAGGTTTGACGGGGATAAAGTATCGGGCGGCGGAAAGGTATCGCCAAAAAAAAAGAAATTTTCGGGAATTGTTCCTGGGACCCCCCTAAAGATGTCTAGACATGGGGATCACTATGGGCACCCCCATTTTTGCCTGCTTTAGGAAGTCGGGGTTTGTAATAGCCGCGGCAGGTGCATAAGTGCGGTATTGAAAAAGGGGTGAAGAATAGCACTTAGAAATCTTTTTTTCTTTTTTTAAACTATTTCCATCAAATTTGGGGTACATTAAAATGGTTGTAAGCATATTTTAAGTCCCTAAAGTTATTTTTCAAAAGTCTTCAAAAATGCACCTGCCGCTACTACCCGCATTCTGTCATTGGCGATAATTTATCGCTGATTCCGACTTTTCGCAAATTGAATACTGCCCTTAGTCTATTATGGTGACAACACTAAATTCATTAACATAGACAAGCTAAAATTATAATGTATCACAGAATACCATTTTACATCACTAGAGAATCATCACCCAAAATATTTCCCCTTTCATCTTCCTTTAGGGTAGTTCTGTAATGCTGTATTTGACTTTGGGATTCCTAAATGCATTCACAAGTTGTATTGGTGGATCACTTTGGATCTACTGTTCTTACATTTCACATCACATCAGTTGGTATCAAGGAATGCACATGCGCAGTAAAATGCTGAAGGATTCAATTAGTACAAATTAAAAACAGAAATAAAAGACAAAAACTTGTGTCCCCCACCACCAAATTTGAAACAAAAAGTAGCACTGATAACTGTACAATGATAAAAAGCATGGGCCTTCCTTTTAAATTGATGATACCAGCATTAAGGTATGTTTAGACTCTATAACAGGGAAACAACAGTATGGGTTCCCTCTTATAATGAGGGTTAGCATGGGATTGTACTCCCTAGGGCAAGGGTGGGCATCTAGCCTGCCAAGAAAGCCCCATCCAGGACAACCTGCCCTATGCTGATAGCATGAAGGATATTCCGGCTTCTGGCTTAGTGCCAGAATCTACTGTGCATGTTGGGTCTCATGGAAAATGGCACCCGTGTTCCCGGAGACAGCAGGACTGCGCATGCGCGAAACACTGGGAAAATGTCCGCCACCATTTTCCCAGTGATTTTTTGCTGCTCTGCAGCGCCGGCCAGATAAGTCTAAGTCTATATGGTTGCTGGGTGTGTGGTGTGGGCCTCCCTGGACCCAGGGGCCCGTGTGCCCCACAAACCCTGCACCCATTATAGATATGCCCCTGTTAATATATACTATTAGTTTAAATTATAAAAACTACAAATAACAGGTATAGTAGCAGGCATCTTTAATGAGTGCAATTATGCATATGGTTTTGGCATAGAGTAGTCCAACTCTACATGAACCTCTAAGTTAGCCTAGGGCCTGATTCAGAGAGGTACACAAATCTGATGGTTTACGTACATCTTCAATGTTGGGGGGACTGCGCATGTGCATGATCCGTTTTGTGCATGTGAAGAAACAGGTCCTGCAAACTCGCACGCAGTGCTTTTTAACCGCAGCATGATTGACAAGCTGCGGTCGTTGGCAGCAGGGAAGGGGCGATGGTCACGATGTTGATCTAATGCTGCATCTTTAGACACAGGCATTGTATCTGAGAAGCTGGCAGGAGACATCTTTTTGCTACAGACGCATTCTGCATCCAAAGATGCAGCTGCTGTTCTAAAAGCATACAACTCTAAATCAGGCTAATACTCTCTTGGTTTATTCTTTCCTGCTACAAAATTTAAATGTCTGGTCTTTAACAATGTCCTGAGTTGATGAAAAGGGTATGCCATTTACTGAGAGTTCAAATATTTGGAGTTTGATTTCCCTTTAAGAGTGGAAGCAGTTGCTGTTAGACTATAAATTAATCCTATAGTGTTTGCTCAATCGAATCTGTTCCACTCACTGTGCTAACCAATCAATCTAACAGTTCATTAATTGAAGAAACTATTGTTTTGTTAAAACATTTGTGATCAGCATATCTGTTATTTGGTCGATACACATGTGCTGTATGTATACTATGCAGAATGTTAACACAATAAAGAAACAATGACAAACCAATGGCACACATTTATCAAAATACTAACAAGCTACTAGGTCCAACACACTGAAAATGGATGTATATATCATGCTAATTGGCATATAGTATTCTAAATCTGTGTGTATGTGAGAGAACAGGGAATAGAAAGAGTGAAAGAAAGGAAAAAGATAGAGGCCTTATTCAGATTAGGATACCGTTTCAATGTCGGACACAGTCTACACATGCGTCTGAGTCGCACTGCGCATGTGTGACGATGGTTACCGCCGTGGAACACAGAGCAAATTTGGACGCAGAGAGGAGGAATTTCACTGGGCATTTCTGGGTGGCAACAGGGTGGAGGCTACCCAGACGTGGGCATGTTGCGGATATGTCGCAGTCAGACAATGTGACTTTTTCCGCAGTTGCACTGAAATAGGCGGCCATGTTCAGATGGACATTCTGTGCCTCCATAGGGTTGGTGTAATGGTGATGGTGTGACAGACGTGCGACTAATGGTGCATCTATTTACGCAAAATGGTAAATTAGCGCCACAGCCCTTAGTGGTTAACGTAAGATTTCCATTGGCTGTGGCATTAGTATAAAGGAGCAGTTGCGCTGCATAAAAAGTCGCAGCCATGGAAGAATTACACACTAGACGATTTTTCTGAATGATATGAATGATAACGATATTGTTATCATTCATGTCGATCATATCGTCCAGTGTGTATGCACTGAACGACCAAGGATGCCCACTCCCGCAGGTTATTAACGGTATCCCCAGGTGGCTCAACATGTAGCTCAATCTGGAGATATTGTTAACAATGACATGCTGCCGAATGCAGCACGGCCCTGCCCCCCAAGCCATTGTTCATTGTGGCCAACATTGGTAAGTGTGTATACACTTACCAATGTCGGCACCCCCACAGACGATATCACCGCATACACACATCGTCTAATGTGTATGCAACATTAGTGTCCACCTCTGAATCAGGCCCTGAAAGAGAGCGAGAGAGAGAGAGAGAGAGAGAGAGAGAGAGAGAAAGAGAGACAGACTGCCAGGAGGTTAAGGTTTTTCACTGTATAACAGTAACACTGAAATACATGGCGGAGTTTCCAATGCTATATTACTGCAATATCATCTTATGAATTGCATAAGTTACAACTACCAAGAAACTAAATTGTACAATTGATTGTATTAGTTAAATTCATTGCAGAAAATGTAGTTGAATTTTGGGGAGTTAGTGCTCTGTAAAGTAATGCAGCTTCCCCCTGTGACAGTAAGCAGAGTGACACAGTGCTCTGTGTGTAATCTGTGAGCAGGGAGGCATAGGTCTGTATGATTTGCCCTGTCAGAGAAAGAGGGGCGAAGTGAGATGCCGAGCTGCAGTACAGATAGATGCAAAGCTGTGATAAAGTGATGCAGAGTTGTGATAAAGAGATGCAGTTATAGATGTAGAGGTGAGATATATACAGAGATGCAGAGTTGTGATATACAGTATAAAGAGATGCAGAGCTGTTACAAAGAGAATTAGAGCTGTGATATCTAGAGAGTTGTAGAGCTGTTACAGAGAGAAGCAGAGCTGAGATAGAGAAGCAGAGCTGAGATAGAAAAGCAGAGCTGAGATAGAAAAGCAGAGCTGAGATAGAAAAGCAGAGCTGAGATAGAGAAGCAGAGCTGAGATAGAAAAGCAGAGCTGAGATAGAAAAGCAGAGCTGAGATAGAAAAGCAGAGCTGAGATAGAAGAGCAGAGCTGAGATAGAAAAGCAGAGCTGAGATAGAGAAGCAGAGCTGAGATAGAAAAGCAGAGCTGAGATAAAGGATAATAACAATAGAGAGACTTATATAAAGCCAAATGAGGAGAGCTACAGATAGAGTGAGATGTAGCACTTGTGGAGTGTAGTATCCACATGTGGGATAAGTGCATGCCTATTGCCTGTAATTGTGAAGATCAGAGATAATGTAATAAATGAGCGGGAAGAATGTATAATGACAGGCAAAACCAAAAAGATGTACAGCATATATTTGTTCGTAACCCAAGTTCTGTGCAGGGGTAGAGAAGCAGCATATTTTTCTTTTACCATTTAGCATTTTGTACTAAGTATTATCCTGGATGAGTCATTTAGTAAAGAGAACATGTTTTGGAATAGACATTGGTCTGAATTCCAACTTATTGTATTTGCACTGCACACCCACCATGTAACAGCACTTCTGTCCACACCTGAATAAGATTGGCAGCAGTTGCTCACTCCCATAATCTAGCCAGGATAGAAGAATACATCATCAAGGAGGTGAGCAGTCTTCTCATACACCACATACCAGCTACACAGTGACAGGTGAATAATCCATATTGGGTGTACGCCACAGACTAACAGCAGACCTTCTTCTACCTCCTAGATCCAGGTACACCCTTTCTTTCATCTAGGAACACTAATTGGGAGAGTCATCTACTGGAACGCCTGTGCTGTTTCATCAGGATGACCTTTTTTTACACCAGTCCTGATAGCAGATACCTGTTTTACCTCCTTCTTGCTTGCTGGCAGACAGGGAAGACACCCACAAATACACTGTTCACTGCGTTAGATGCACAGAGTGGGCAGCAGCAGCAGCTTACCCCCATTTCATATGGGCGTGCTTATTTTTATCTTTATACACACATCTGTTATGGCATTCTGTCATGGCCAGGGTATTTCAGCATGGCGCTAGGCGAGTGTTACCTGTGAGGTCATTGTGGCGCGGGCTGTCTGGTGGCGGAGCTGGTGTCTGGCGGGGGGCTTTGGCTGCACGCGTTGTTGTGCGGGCCTGTTGTCACTCTGCGCTGGTAAGGCCTGGCGGCGTCTCCATTCCGTTTGGCATGGGCGCTGCCATCTTGCCTTCTGGCCATGTGATGCGGCTGGCCAATCCTGGTGAGTCACATGTTCCCTCCGGCCAGTAACAGCACGGCATGGGGTATTTAGGGAGGGTCAGTGCCTTCCTTCTTTGCCAGTGCAACGTGTATCTCAGCCTAGCTGAGAGGGAGTTCTCTGTGCTTTCCTGTTCCTGTGAATCCGCTGTCTGCGAGTCTGCCTGTCAGCTCCTAGTTCCCACTGGACTACCCCGCTACCTCCATCACCCTTGCCCATACCTGAGTGCCTGAGCCTGCTGACATCCTGCGCTTCAGTTCACTACCTGCAAACCTGGCTTGTTTATTTTCAGTTCTCTATCTGCAAACCTGGCTTGTTTATTTTCAGTTTCACTACCTGCACACCTGGACTGCTCTAATTGTTTCTACCTGGACATTAACCCTTTTGCTCCCACCACAGAACTCTTGTGCACATTTATATTTTCCTGGACTTTTATTTACTGCCACATTATATGTCCACACGAGCACTTATTAAAAATCCTAGTTTTATTTACAAATCTGCTTCTGTGATCGCTCCTGCTACCACCCCGGGTCCACAAATAACCCAGAACGTAACAGTTTGCACTGGCCCCATGGAGCCGGCCACGGATCAGGAGTCAGGAGTGGATTTGTTCAGGTGCATTTCTGGTCGATTAGAAAATCTGGAAAACATGCAGCATCAGATGGCTAAATTTCTGCAAGAGATGTCCAAGCGACAGGATAGTTTGCAAACTTCCTTTTCTACCCCTGAAGTACCAGCAACTACATCCGCATCAGCGTCTGGGAATACAGGAGGCAGATCATCTCCCCGCTTACGTCTTCCTTTACCAAATAAATTTGACGGCAATCCTAAACTCTGCCGAGGATTCCTAAATCAGTGTGACATACATTTTACCCTGCAGCCTGACAACTTTCCAACTGCAAGAACTAAAGTGGCTTATATAGTCTCTCTGTTATCCGGCCAGGCCTTGGAATGGGCTTCCCCACTCTGGGAGCGCTCAGATCCACTGCTGGATAATTACGCAGGCTTTGTGTCATCCTTCAGGAGGATTTTCGATGAACCTGGGCGTACTGTATCAGCATCATCAAACATCATGACACTGAGACAAGGGGTCCGTCCTGTCAGTCAATATGCCGTGCAATTTCAAATTTTAGCATCAGAGCTCAAATGGAATGAGGAAGCCCTCACCTCGGCCTTCTGGCATGGGTTGTCAGACCGACTAAAGGATGATCTAGTCACTCGAGAGCTTCCTACTAATCTGAACGACATGATTTCATTGTGTATCAAAGTTGACCTACGCTTCAGGGAACGTCAGGCTGAAAAAAACAGAACTGACCGGCAAAGGTCATTTACCCCCTCCATTTCTACCCATCCCATTCCTTCTCCCACTGAAGAGGAGCCTATGCAGGTGAATCATACACACCTCTCCAAAGAAGAACGTCAGGGAAGAATGCAAAAGAACCTCTGTCTGTACTGCGGAGAGTCTGGTCACCTGCTGATCTCCTGTCCCCGTAAACCGGGAAATGCCAAATCCTAACTGACCCTGGAGACATCAAGTTAGGAGTTATGAACCCGTCTCCAAAAATTAAAGATTTCACAATTACCCTAGCCTTGGATCTTAAACCCAAACCTGTCTTTGCTACTGCTCTAATCGACTCAGGAGCAGCCGGTAATTTCATAACATCTAGTTTTATTGATAAATTTCAGATACCTTGTTTGACTCTCAACCATGCTATCTCTCTGACCTCGATAGACGGACGCCCTCTGACTAACGGGATAGTCACCAAAGAGACTCAACCTGTATTGGTCCGAATTGGGGCACTTCATTCTGAGTCCTTAAAATTCCTGGTGATATCAGAGGCCTCTCAAGAAATTGTTCTTGGTCTACCCTGGTTACGTAAACATAATCCCAGGATTGATTGGAGTTCTATGCAGATTCTGTCATGGGGTATGGACTTGAAAAAGGGCCAGGAGCCTGAAACGCGTTGGTTTTAGCGCACATCTGACACACAGCAGAGACATAGTGATGTCATCACACTGCACCTTTGCAGCATCGGGCCGTTTACACGGACGAAGAAGACGATCACCCCGTGCAGGGAACCAGCCGGACGGAGCGGAAGCCGTTAAAGGTAGGCAGATATAGGGAGAGACAGTTAGTTTTTCACGTCTGACTCCAGTATCACACCGCACTGCAAGGCATGTTATCGGAACCCTGATGTCAATTATGGACTTTCCTAAAATTAAAAAAAGGGTTTTAAACATCTTTTACTAATCCCTTTTTTTTTTTTTTTTTTTTTTTTTTTTTTACAGGTATTGCGTTACATTCATACATGTTTATTCACAAGCGCTCTTTATTTGTTACATATTGAAATTATTTTATTAGGAGCTGCTTTCAAAATAACATCCATAGCGCAGAATATATATTTTTTTATGGGGTATGGACTGTCAGAAATCCTGTCTTCCAAAAATTCGACCTGTGAGAAAGACAGTTTCATTAGTGTCTTCTGCCATTCCCAAGGAATATCAGATGTTTGCCGACGTTTTTTCTGAACAACAAGCAAATATCTTACCCCCTCATAGGGAATGGGACTGTCCAATTGAATTGATACCTGATAAGATGCCACCTCCTGGTCGTACCTATCCGCTGTCCTTGCCTGAGACTCAAGCCATGACCGAGTACATCCGGGACAACCTGGCAAAGGGGTTCATCCGCCCCTCTACTTCACCTGCCGGAGCTGGGTTTTTCTTCGTTGGCAAGAAGGATGGTGGTCTAAGACCATGTATCGATTATCGAGGCCTTAATGACATTACTGTAAAAAATCGATACCCTCTTCCCCTGATTACTGAGTTGTTTGATAGGGTCAAGGGCTCTGTCATTTTTTCTAAATTAGATCTAAGAGGGGCTTACAACCTCATTCGTATCCGAGCTGGCGATGAATGGAAGACCGCTTTTAATACCAGAGATGGACATTTCGAGTATTTAGTAATGCCTTTTGGATTATGTAACGCCCCTGCTGTCTTTCAAAGTTTCGTTAATGAGATTTTCCGGGATCTGTTATATGTTTCAGTTGTTGTCTATCTGGATGACATACTGATTTTTTCACCCTCTGTGGCTAAACATCAAGAACATGTTAAGGAGGTCCTGACCCGTTTGAGAGAAAACCACCTTTACTGCAAACTGGAGAAGTGCGTCTTTGGAGTGCCCAGTGTACCTTTTCTCGGCTATGTAATATCTGGCTCCAGTTTAGAAATGGACCCCAAGAAGGTACAAGCAATTCTGGATTGGACCCGACCTCAGACACTGAAGGCCATCCAGAGATTGTTGGGCTTCGCCAATTATTATAGACGCTTCATTAAGGGATTTTCTACACTGCTGGCTCCCATTACAGCCTTGACCCGCAAAGGTGCTAATCCTGCCCAATGGTCACCTGAGGCAGAGTCTGCCTTTCATCTTCTAAAACAGGCCTTCATCTCAGCACCAGTCCTTCGACAACCAGATCTGGACAGGCCTTTTTTGTTGGAAGTAGATGCATCATCTGAAGCTGTGGGAGCAGTCTTGTCTCAACGTTATGAGGACAACCGAGTCCATCCGTGTGGGTTCTTTTCTAAAAAATTCTCTCCTGCCGAAAGGAACTACGCCATAGGTGAGCAAGAACTACTAGCTGTAAAGTTGGCGTTGAAAGAATGGAGATATTTGCTAGAAGGCGCCAAGTTTCCATTTACTGTATTTACGGACCATAGAAATCTCCTATTTCTCAAAAACCTCCAATGTGTGAGTCCTCGTTTGGCCCGCTGGGCAATATTCTTTGCCAGGTTTCAGTTCACCCTGACCTTTCGGTCTGGAGCACTTAATCAGAAGGCTGATGCCCTATCGAGATCTCTCCTCTGTGATGATCAATCTGAAAATCAAAGCAATACCCCTGTCTTGGAATCAAGAGTTTTCGCCGCATTACAACTTCAGCCTCCTACGGGAAAATCATTTGTGGCCCCGGAATTAAGGAAGCAGCTTCTCACTTGGGCACATTCCTCTCGCTTCGCAGGGCACTCAGGTACTCGGAAGACCTTGGAGTTCCTGAAAAGACACTATTGGTGGCCTTCTATGAAGGCAGACATAATGGAGTTTATCTCTTCCTGCTCCTCCTGTGCCCAGCATAAATCATCACGACAAGCTCCAGCTGGGGAATTGCTTCCATTACCTACTCCATCACGTCCATGGACGCATCTCTCCATGGATTTCGTCACAGACCTGCCAGTCTCTCAAGGTTTCAACACTATCTGGGTTGTAATAGACCGATTTTCTAAGATGGTCCACTATATACCGTTGAAGAAGTTACCTTCTGCCCCTGACCTGGCACAGTTGTTTGTCCAACACATATTTCGTCTACACGGCCTTCCTGCTGAAATTGTCTCTGACCGTGGTGTGCAGTTTACTGCAAAATTCTGGAGGGCTTTGTGTTCTGTTCTTCAAGTGAAGTTAAACTTTTCCACGGCCTACCATCCGCAAAGCAACGGCTCCACCGAGAAAGTTAATCAAGATCTAGAGACTTTCTTAAGAATTTTTATGTCATCTTCCCAGGACAATTGGGCTGCCTTGCTGCCGTGGGCTGAGTTTGCACATAATGCTTCCTACCACTCGTCAACTAACCAAACGCCATTTCAGGTTGTATATGGCCTTCATCCTCGTGTTCCCGAATTCCGAAGCCTGCCTGTTTTCGATGTTCCGGCCGTGGAGGACACGGTGCGGAATTTTGCTGCCATCTGGACTCAAGTACGGTCTGATTTGTTGAAGGCATCCTCTCGCTATAAGACCCAGGCTGATAAGAAGCGTAGAATAGTTCCACGCATGCAAGTTGGAAGCCAGGTCTGGTTATCCACCCGGAATCTTCATCTGAGGGTTCCTTCTATGAAATTTGCACCACGCTTCATCGGTCCCTTCTCCATAACAGAAGTCATTAATCCAGTGGCCTATCGTCTACAGTTACCCCCATACCTAAAAATCCCTAATTCCTTCCATATTTCCTTATTGAAGCCCCTGGTCCTGAATAAATTCCATAGTGCTCTACCTGCTTCTCCTCGAGTCCAGACGGAGAGAGGAGTTGAGTTTGAGGTCGCCCAGATCTTGGACTCTCGTCTACGCAGAGGTCATCTACAGTATTTGCTGGACTGGAAAGGATACGGTCCAGAGGAACGTTGCTGGACCGATGCTCGTGATGTCCATGCTCCCACGCTCATCAGGAGATTCCATTCTGCCCATCCGGAGAAGCCTGGTGAGTGTCCTGAGGCCACCCCAAAAGGGGGGGGTACTGTCATGGCCAGGGTATTTCAGCATGGCGCTAGGCGAGTTTTACCTGTGAGGTCATTGTGGCGCGGGCTGTCTGGTGGCGGAGCTGGTGTCTGGCGGGGGGCTTTGGCTGCACGCGTTGTTGTGCGGGTCTGTTGTCACTCTGCGCTGGTAAGGCCTGGCGGCGTCTCCATTCCGTTTGGCATGGGCGCTGCCATCTTGCCTTCTGGCCATGTGATGCGGCTGGCCAATCCTGGTGAGTCACATGTTCCCTCCGGCCAGTAACAGCACGGCATGGGGTATTTAGGGAGGGTCAGTGCCTTCCTTCTTTGCCAGTGCAACGTGTATCTCAGCCTAGCTGAGAGGGAGTTCTCTGTGCTTTCCTGTTCCTGTGAATCCGCTGTCTGCGAGTCTGCCTGTCAGCTCCTAGTTCCCACTGGACTACCCCGCTACCTCCATCACCCTTGCCAATACCTGAGTGCCTGAGCCTGCTGACATCCTGCGCTTCAGTTCACTACCTGCAAACCTGGCTTGTTTATTTTCAGTTCTCTATCTGCAAACCTGGCTTGTTTATTTTCAGTTTCACTACCTGCACACCTGGACTGCTCTAATTGTTTCTACCTGGACATTAACCCTTTTGCTCCCACCACAGAACTCTTGTGCACATTTATATTTTCCTGGACTTTTATTTACTGCCACATTATATGTCCACTCGAGCACTTATTAAAAATCCTAGTTTTATTTACAAATCTGCTTCTGTAATCGCTCCTGCTACCACCCCGGGTCCACAAATAACCCAGAACGTAACACATTCTATATGTGATATATACAAGTAGATTTTATAATAATCTCAGAGGATATTATACAATTTCCATGTGTATTTCCAATGTGTATTTGAATGGACAGCATTTTCTGCGATATTGTTGTACATGTGCTATACATTGTCTCTATTGCTGCTGATTCTAATCAATGAATAGTTACCATACCTATATATTTGACTGTGGCTTTGCATTTGAACTTTTTTTTAAAATCTATTCTCATCTCATTCCCCACCACTTACACCCTATCCTTATTACATTTCTATTTCACACCTGTGAAGCAGTACAGTGACTGTCACTCTCTCTCGTCACTCTCGTACTTTTTTATAGCATATCAATTAAAACTGACTTTAGCTATTGTGCCCCTATTAGAGCGTTCTCTATCTTTTACTCTTGTACTTGAAATTACTCACGGAGCGCACCTTCGTAGTTATTTACCACTATTGCTGCCAATGCTTGGAACCCCTATAACCCCCTCCTCCCTCCACCTCCATTTATAATATCTGTTACACAGGGCTGTGGAGATAGACAGCACTGTCACATAATTATTGTTTGTACCTTTCTTAGAACATAATCAACAAAATCAATTTACATTTTTTAATGCATTGAAAAACTCGGGCATTTGCAATAAAATTATAATTTCCGCAGGCACAAAGTACATAAACAGATACCATTATCCCTACTAAGAATTCTACCATGAGTTACCCGAAGTTGGATATGCATGCCAAGAATTCAGTCCAAAATTAGAATAAACAACCCGAAAAAATTACCAGTTAAAATATACATGGTAAATATGCATAAATAATAGGCACACTTAATAATGTTCATATAATGTACTGATTAGATCTTAAAATATATTAATATTTTATATTTATATATTACTTTCCTTGTTTTTGATAGTTCATGTCATATATAAATCTCAGATACACAGATCCCTAAACAGCAAAATTTTTCCTTTGGTCTTGTTATACATACCACATTCATGTTACAAAAATGTCATTATAGCCATGCTGTATAAGTCACCATACTATGTATGAAAGTATAGAATAAAAATAGTATTAATTCTCCAGACACTGTGTACTGTAAAGTACAACTCACAATCACTCAGTAAATGCAATAACTTGTTGGACGTCCTACAGAGTTGATGTCAGATGCTTCCCTTGAAATAATACTATTGCCAAAAGTAAGTCCCTATTTTAAGAACATTACCATAAGGATGTACAACATTGCAACTGGCTACTTGCTGAGATAAAAGGAAAGGAATTTGCCTCTACAAAGCATTGTTTACAATAAATGCAGCAAGAATTGCAGTCATTGTTACCACACAAGATAGACTTTTGATGACCAATTTGGTCATTTTAGACTAAATTTGGTTAAATTGACTGTATTTTGTGAGTCCCAGTGATATCACGGTCTGTCTAAATACCGATTATGTAATGTTTTGATTGGGCCAGTGTCTTTCTGTCACTTGCAACCACATCAGCGAGTGTCATTGCATGACAAAAACCTTTGTGTCACTCCAAACAATACAATTGGATCAGTCTAATATTGCCTTCCATGTGTGGGATCAAATAAGAAATATATCTGAATGTTCACTGTAAAACGTGGGGAGTTTAAGAGATGGCAGACACCTTTTATAAACAAATGTACTGTATACTGTTTTCAAACTAGGAAAGTGTTTATAACAAGAACCATTCATGTTTATTTTTTCCATTGTCATGGTTTTTACATTTGATGCTGCCTTTCCGATTTCATTGCCATTGAATGATATGGAATGCTGGTCTTCCGATGTTAGACCATTGTAATGTTTCTGTGAGCTACGGTACATGGCCGATGCACTGCTGGCATGATTTTGGGAACTCTTGCAGGGGCATATTAGGAACTGGGGCGTGTGCAGTACCTGTTTAAAATAAATGTGCCTTCAGCTGCACCATCATTCCGGTGACATATTCAGAAAGACGGTGCATGCTCAAAATAGAGCAAACACTCTGGCACAGTGCAAGAGTCTATGCCAGCAACAAGAAGATGATGCTGTGACAGATGCATAGGGAGTTGGTGCACCACATGGGAGGCACCCAGGACCAACTACTGTGCCTCCTATGCAGTGCACCAGCTCCCTATGCTACTGCTCCAGCAATGACCTCTTATCATGCGCAACCCATATTATAGCATCAAATGGTCAGTAGCCATTGAACCACACAACTCAATGTCAGAAGCCCATTGACTGTCCAACAAAGGGCCTCCGATGTCCATCCCTAACACATAAAGATATAAATAATAAACAATAGAAGTGTAGAATGTGAAAATGACAGATGTGTCCTCATACACTGTGGCTTCAGTCGCACCAAATAGCTCCTCTTGACCCAGCAGCACCAAGCATCTTTCTCACTCAAAATGTGCATCTTATTTGGATAAATAAAACAACTGTAAGCAACAAAACTACTTTGCTAGATTGCAATATTCAATTTCATGTGTGACATTTGTACATCTGTATGCAAATTAATCTGTATACAAAGTGCTACAATGCAGTGGCTGCGTCTTTTTCTCATGCCATGTTCCGTTGTGCTTCATCTGCAACTTTGTGTGTGTTTACAACTAATTCCTTTGCAGGTAAAGTCACAGCACAATGTCTCTAGCATGCTCTGAGTGGTGTTTCACTGTCTGCCATGAGAATAAGTTGCAAAATGTAAAGAAAAACAGGATACACTACAACTCTAGGAGTTGCTCAATCGCATTGGGCATCTAACACTATATAGTGAGTGTATAGATGTAAGGTGTATCAGGGCACATCTGTATGCTTCGCCTGTTCTAACAAACTGGAAGTGGGAGCAGTGCATATAGGGCCTGATTCAGAGCCGGACGCTATTAGCGCGCGCTCGTTCAGAAAAAGGGGCTGGCTATTCAAATGAACCGTTCGCTCTTTGCGGTCTGTTGCCGCCTCTATGTCTGAACGTGCGAACAAAACATGCGGACGTTTATTTGAAAAATACACCCCCTGGCCGCTCGCATCATACGTCATGTCCGCAATTTATTAGATTAATCGAGTACATCGAACAGCGTATGAACTGCTCGCTATTTTTGTGGTTGGTTTTTGCTACCACTATATTGCGAGCAGTTCTGACTATAAAACAACCAGGTGACGTGGTCAATGACGCTGCTGTATTAATTATGCACACCCATAAAACGCCCGTTTTGACCTTTAAGCACGCCTGCATTCTGATCTCCACTCCCCGTTCGCAAGCACCTTTCCCTGTTACCACCCACATACGCCTCATTCTGTCACTCAAAATAGCAGGCATTCGCTATATAGCGAACAAATGATTTTCGGCCGCACTGACTGGTTCGCGCATGCGTATTAAAAACCATACGCATGCGCAGATGGGCGAACATCGCTCGGAACGAGCGTACTGCCACTTACAAGCGGCTCTGAATCAGGCCCATAGTGCATAAAGCTAAGCAAGTTGTGGCTCTATATGAGGTATTAGGACTAAGAAATGGAAAGTACACATTTTAGGAAGTGTATTGCACTATATGTATATACCTGTATGTAGACAGATAAAATACTTTTGCTCAGGAGAAACACATGTACAGTACCATATATATTGGTTCTCTTACATAGTCATTTGTTATCTTCAACTAATATTGAACAGAGCTAAAAGCATCTCACAAAAGGAATTTAAAAAGGAATAGTGTTCTGGGCTACATTCCGGCCGAATCAATTCTGGTTAGACAGGATGAATCTCATGCTCCATTGACTGTATGTATACTCAAGTGCACATACCTTTATGTTTTACCCATAATGTGTATACACTGTTAGACTGTATTATTGTAAAGCAACAAAAAGTATTTACAACAGTAACTCATTAGCTGGAATCCATTAATCAACCTCCTCCCACTTTAATTCTAAAAAACAGTGTAAGTACAATAGTTTGACCTGACCCAGTACTTGAATTTATAATTGTTTTGCTGTGATAAAATTCATTTCACAATAAATGTCCTAAATGGTTTTATACAGTATTCTTGTGTGCCTACAAATACTTTACAATGATTAAACTCATCAGCCTTCCTGGTCAACATGGATGGTGGTATGCAGATGAATAAGCTTCAGAACATACAAATTGCTGCTTTGATCTAAGCAATTAAAGTAATCCCTATCCCTAAATTAAATTGTAAATGGTACAGCCAACAATCTTTAAACAGAAAAGTCTGAACGGATTTAAAGCGGAACGCAAAAACATTTTAAAATAAAAGCATTTCACTAAATAGTCTCAAAAATCACCAGCTTATTCAAATTAGTTTTCTACAAACAACACAAGATTAATTGAAACATGAAATTAATTATGTTTCATTTTAAATTTCTGTTGCCTCCCACACTTTTGATATACTCTACTTTACGTGAAACCAATAATTTGGAAAATATTCATAGAGTATATGAAAGTGCAAAGAATGCATTTCTATTGGTTCCTTCTTTTTTATTTCTCCATTACCTTTGACTTGATGTTATAAATGCTTAACTAAACTCTGATGCATGTAGACCAGGTTTATTATTGGTTCACAGCCTCAACCACATATATACACTATATATATATGTGTGTGTATGTGCTTGCGTGTGCGTGCACGTGTCATTATGTGGCTTTTACTAAATGCATTACTTTTTCTTATTAGCCCCCACTTATGCATCTTGCTAATGTCTCTATAACATTTGCTCATCCGCTTCTGTCTCTGGATGAGTGGTAATGTAGTCACAAATATGGGATTTTGCCATTGTCTTAGCTCTCTTTTCTTTTTGAATGAAAGGGGGTTCACAAGGTTTCAGCTCGGGGAAACACCAGTAGAGGTAACGCAGTGAACCTAATACTTTACCTCTCCCATTAAGTTCACTCACATGGACACTAATTAGAAAATATATAACCATAAGAGAGCTGTATTAATTTTATTAAATACTATAATACATCTGCCTCTAGAATTTAACTTGTTCACTGTAAAAATAAGTGACTTAACTTATGGGGATAGTGGGGATAATTTACCTAACACTTAGGGGTATATATATATATATATATATACTAGAGTGAGAGTTTTTAGAAATGGAGATGTTGCCCATAGCAACCAATCAGATTCTAGCTGTTATCCTCTAGAAGGTGCTAAATAAATGTTTAGTAGAATTTGATTGGTTGCTATGGGCAACATCTCCACTTCTAAAAACCAGCACATTAGTAAATATACCCGTTACTGTCATCATACTCATGTTAGAATTTGTGCCCATGATGGTTTCACTAGGTTCCGTTCCTTCCAGCATACACAATGCAGACTTTTTTTCTAACCAGGGAGTAGGGGAGAGAGCATTACAAGTGCTATATCTCCCCTATCCTGATCCTGGCACTCACAATCACTATAAAGTCAATGGATGAGGAAATATCTCTCTCATCCTGGCTTCAATAAACTTAAGGATAACTTATTTGAAAGAGGAGAGTCCCCTCTTTTAAACGGTATTATCTCTTGGTGGTTATTTCCTTGTGATCACCAGACAATTTAACCTGCACTGCAGAAATACTAACTGAGCAAGTGGATTGGAAATTGAACTGAATGTGTATGATTTTCCCCATCCTGGCACCTACACATCAGGGCACCCTCAGTTCTAATGTCCAGATATCCACATGCTGGCATCAATAAACACAAGGGTCCCCTCACTTGATGCGATAGGTTGTCTATTTTTCTAAATGGTATGACTCTTTGGGCTACTATATTATTCCTACACATTTCATTCAAACACGGAAATAAACAAATAGATGATCATTTTCAAGTGCAGATTTTACTATGAAAACTAAACTGGTAGAATCTGTTTTTATTCTGTTTTGTAAAGGTGAATTCATGCCAAAGCAACTTTACAGGAACACATTGAAGTTACAACTGCTCCTCATTGGATGGTGATGCTGACTAATTCACTGACCACTGCAGTATTCTCTTTTATATCTTTTTCAGTGATCTGGTCCTTTTTCCACTCACCCCATATGACAGCTCTTCACGTTTTGTTCTAAGCTTGTGCAATCATACAATGCCTGTCATATGTAATGCTGCTCGTGAACAAACTCCACCACACTGGCCTTTTAAGCTAGCATGAACTTCTTCACTGCTACTAGTGGCCTACACCAAACATAGGGGGTTCTCTTCTGAGGTATTTATGTTCTTTAACCACTTGCCTGGTGTGGTTGTATAATTTGCACCCTACCAGGCAGAATGTTAACTGACATGGTCACAAAAGATGAGACCTGTCAGAAATACACAGTGTGCAGCTGTTGGAAGATAAATTCCAGCAGCCACCATTAGCTAAGGGACCTCATAGCCTCTCTGCATCCCTGCACCCTACCCCAGTGACTGCCATGTTTCCGATCACTGCTGATTGGTAAGTATGGCAGGACCCCTCACCTGGTGGCTGCAGAGAGGTACAGCTGCTGGGGAAATGTAAACTAACACTCCTCAGCCCCCCAGTGTGTACCTGGTAGCTGCTCAGAGGAGCAATTGCTGGGGAAATCAAAGTTGTGATGGTCATGTTCCAAACATCAATAGTCATATTTATCGATGACTGCTATAGTTAAAATCCATATTAATGTTAAGTGTTTAAAAAAAAAACCAACATATATATATATATATATATATATATATTATTAAATTGTGTTTGTTAAGTATCAAATGGTTGTTCATTCAGACCTGGACACGAAGATACGCTCTCACGCAGCTAAAAGGGGCCGGTTATGCTAATGCCGCGATCGCACTGTCTGGTGGAAGAACGCCCTCTATGTCTTAGAGAGCGACGGCAGAGCAAACACATGCCAGAGTATAAAGCCGCCCACCTTCTTTCTTAGCACACATCATCTCCAGGAAGTGTATGATTAATCGGTAACGTCGAGAGGCATCGGAGATGCACGCAGCGCTTGAGGTAGTCCCTACCCCACCGCAAGCACTGTGATCACTGCAGGCTGAAATACAACCAAGTGACGTATACAATGACGCTTCTTTGCTAATTATGCACACCCATAAAACTCCGTATTGACACCCAGACACGCCTGCATTCGCACATCCACTCCCCCATTCACAAGCACCTTCCCCTGTTACCACCCACAAACATCGCTATCTGTCACTCAAAGTAGAGTCCGGTCTGTGTCCTACAAGCGCTCACTTTCTGACTGCAATGAGTGACTCGCACATGCGCATATTGTCGCATACGCATGCGCAAACGTGCAATTATCGGCCATAGCATGCGTTCGCAGCTAAGCGTCCAGGTCTGAAACAGGCCCCTAATTCAATCATATATAATAGCAACAATTTCGGAGTGTGTTTTGGAAAAACGATTTGCCTGTTAAGTGGTTAATAAACTACACTGGATGCATTTGTAGCCAACAAACAACATATCTGCCACATTGTATTTATTATTTCGGTCATGTGATATATGTCATGGCTGGATTCTCACTGCTTTAAATAGCCGATTATCACACTAGCACCTTGCCGGTTATAGCGCTTACTGTACATGCTAAGCATCCTGCACTACAGTGTTCTTGCTCAGCCTATATTTGTCTCAGATTATGACTGACTCTTTCTTGCCTGCTACTTAGACTAATCTCTTGCTTGTGACTCTTCCTCAGCCTTATATGCCACCCAGTCAGACATGCTTGTAAACCTGATTTACATTTGGGCACTAATCTACTTTTCCTATTGCTGTCTGCAAATTACCAACGTCCATGTGTTGCATTTGCTTTATCAGTAACTTTGCTCTGCCATACTGTTTTACTGGTTACTTTGGTTGCTATTTCCTATATGCATTTTAATACTATATTGTTGAATAGTCTTTCTATGCTGTGGCTGCCATTCCCTGAACCTTTGGTGCAATATCTTTCATAAGATGTATGAAGACATGAATCACTTTCTAACGTATTGGCAATATTGGGGCTGACTATTGCATCTGTCCTGTCTTCAAATAATAAACCTCAAAATTGCATTTGCAGATTAAAATTTAAGCTCAATGTTTGTAGGTAGGATAAAATATATTAAAATAAAATACAAAATGTCAGATGTTGGTGTTAAATGGATACTTTTTATAGTATTTGTAATTTTCCTGTTTAATAAAAGCAGAGAACATGTCTGTGTAAAGCTGGATTCACACTAGAGACCTGATTCAGAGCCGCTCGCTAGCCCTGTGCGCTTGCAAGCGGCCCGATGGTTTGCGAACGCTCATGCGCACGCTTCATTCTGCACGTGCCCGAACTACTCTGTGCAATCGCAGGCCATTCACTCACCCAGCAAAGACAGCCCAGTGAAATGAGTGACAGGAGAGGCCGTTTGTGGGTGGTAACAGGGGCAGGATACTAATGACGGGGAGTGGAGGTGCGAGCGCAGGCGTGCCAGAGTGTTTCAATGCCATTTTAAAGGCGTGCATAATTAAAAGGCAGCGTCATAGTACACATGACATGCCTGTTTTTTACACTGAAGTCCTCGCAGTGCTAGCGGCAGGGTAAGGCACATGTGCTGAAATCACTACCGATGGTGCTCGATGTACCAATATTTTAATACACTTCCTGAAGATGATGTGTGCTAGTGGGTGTCTCTACATACTCTAAGTGGTGTCTGCATACACAGAGCGATCGCTCGCACAGCCAAAGTGGGTGTGCTTATGCCTTAGCGAGCGATTGCTTCCCATGGCGTCACTTTGAATCAGGTCCTAGATGTACTAAAGATACTAAAGTGGTAGCAGCAGCATGTGATTCTGAACCAGGCCCTAGATGTGAAGATTTGGAAAAGGGGTAAACTAAAAGGGCTGTGAGATAGACAGCTATAACCAGCACAGGAGAGAAAGATTCATCCATTATAGCTCATTGTACTCTTCTAATTAAGAATAAGAAGTTGATGTAACATCGGTAACTAGTAATGGTAACAGAAAATATTGGGGCTTGCTTCAAGACCTGCTAAATACTTTATGCAGAATGTATGGCACTAGGATTGAAACAACAATAGGAGACATAGTGCACCATACCCTGGTGAGAGAGGGCACTGCCAGCTGAAGCAATGTCCTGGGCCCCAGTAAGATAAGCACCGTCTCAGTGAATGCTGTGTCTCTGAAAAGAGATGGGGCTCTGGCTCTGCTGTTATTTCATCTACTTTTCTATATTATGATTGCAAATCTCCTCACTGTCATTCCCACTCCAGACAACCCTCTCTCTGCTATTGGTCTACACTTGTCAGAACATTTCTACCTCTCTGACTGAGAGTATTGAACTCTGTATGAATGGAACAATGTGTTTGGGCCAATCCAATAACTTATTCAATGTACTTTGCGATTGGCTGATATAAAAATCAGGACTAGGAATCTGAATAAGGAAACTAGACAATCAAACAATGGGGCTAGTTCAGTATTCGGTCACAAGTCTACCACAAATACAGCCGCTTTTCATGCTCGGACATAAATGTGAATCTGTGAAAGTAGCTATCACCGCTATTAGCCCTATAACTAGTGTCAGAGATCCATCTGAGACCAGACTGATCTCTGCATAGCTGAAATCTGAATAGCCTATACGCCCACAGAACACTTATCTGCTGTGGGAACTCCTAACTGTGAGATCTAACAGCAATGGGGCCTTACATGCAACTCTAAATCAGACCCAATATTATGTCATATTTTACACACACGTGTATTATATATATATATATATATATATATATAGCAGAATGTCCATTGCCTTGTATATAACTGAGCCTTACTTTTATGCTTGTTTATTTGGAGACAATGTGAGTGTTCTCATTGAGATTGAAATAAATGTTTATGTTATTTGGTTCACGATGGTGCGCTCCCTGTTCTTTTGCCATATATATATATATATATATATATATATATATATATATACACAGTATACACAGTTCTCAATGTTCCATTAGAGGGAGAGACCAGCACTCCTGTATAATGCAAATAATTCACAATTTAATGTGTCATTAAAAAGCCATATTGCCAGGTTTACATATCAGGAAACTTATCTTCAGACATTATAAGCCATAAATCTAGAAGATTACACATTGTGCCATGCCCCGACAGCTGTTTCTGTATCAACCCTTTCTGAAGAGGCAGCATCTATTAAGCATAAACATATCATGGCTTAAATACCTAAAGCACCTGGTTGTGCTCATCTGGGATGACACTACAATTCTGCACACCAACACCCACTATCCGTGTTTCCTGGTTTGCCCCATGTGCGTGGAACAGCCCAGCCCCGCCAGACCGGAAGTAACACCGGCAGGCGGAACCAAGCAGCACATCGCCGGCAATTGGGAAGATCAGGGACCCATGCGCCTGGAAGTGCATCACGGTCACCGTGGAGACATCAATAAACATAAACAAATTAGTACAAAGAGCGCTGCAGCCGTAGTTGAAACAAAATAACCACCAACACATCAGTGTATGACAAGTATCGGCTTTCACGCTCATCTTGTCACACACTGAGGACTGTGTATCTGTATAAGATGTGACCCTGCACCATACCTCCCAACATGAGCCTCTCCAGGAGGGACACAATGCTCTGGTCCTGGACTTCCCTGGTAATTTATGATTGGTGAAGGCTCCAGGGGTGGGGCTGCAGTACAGTCCAAAATTCAAATAGGGGAGCCACACCAACTGCCAGTGAGTCCCAGCCAGTGATGTGTGGCAGCTTGTGAAATGGCAGTTGGTGTGGCTCCCCTATTTGAATTTTGAACTGCGCTGCAGCCCCACCTCTTACCAGGGAAGTCCAGGACCAGAGCATTGTGTTCCTCCTGGAGATGGTCATGTTGGTAGGTATGCTGCACCCAAAAGATTGTGGATGAAGTGTGTGTGGTTCTTTACAAAAAAATATAAATACAGTATATAAAGTAATAGTAATATGCACACATATTATACAGTTTTAATTCTACAGTGTTCTACATTCTAGGTTACTAATATTGCTAATATAAATGGAAAGATATTATTTTGCAGTATAAATAATCAAAGTGACTTTATTTCCTATTGTTAACAAGGTTTCTTCAGAAATGAGATTTCCAGCAATTGTTCATATTGACCAAAGGGTGTTGTGCTTTTGTACTTACTAAATGGCATTCAAATAGCAAAACTTAGTTACTTTTAAGCAAATTTGAACGTCTGAGATGTAAATACCAATGCATGACTCAAATAAATTCTCTGAAGTCAATGTCTAGCTAACTTTTCACATATGAAGAAGAGCATCGTTTCCATGGCTACCATTTCTGGTAAAAATGTTTAACATTAACTACAAATAAAAGCAACACAATGTGTACAATTTTGCAATAATAGCATATCTATTAATGCAGCTGATTACTCTCAAAGGAGGCTGCATAGTCGTCATTCTGTTATAATAAATGTAAATATTGAAATTTATTCTAATGGAATAATCTCACAGATGCTTCGGCTGTGTTTCTTTATGATTAGGCTAGGTTATGGCTCCAGTTATTTTAATGAAAACTGTGACTGATGCCTCAGTTGATTCTTGTCCTATGTGTCTGTCTGCAGTTTCCATTAAAGATGCAGCTGACAAAGATAAATATCAGTTAAGCAGAAAAGGCCATTTGGTCATCTGATTCTAACAATGTGGACCTGTCCATTTGTTCTTAGAGTACTATGCATCATAATATCAGTCCCTAAACAGGACACTTTAGGGGTATATTAAATTATTCCATGTATTCCCATTTCCTCAATGAATGATTTGTTGCATTGCACAAAGAGCTCAAATAAAACTTGCATGAAGAATATTCAAAGTCTAATTTAGAGTTCGGAGCAAAGGAATATAAAGTGCAGATTTGCACATTGGCAAAACCATATTGTACTGCAGAGGTGGCAAATTTCATGTATGCAGATAGATTGTGGAGTTGGGAACGTGGTCCTCGCTCAACTGTAAATAGATAGCAATGTTAAAATAACATTATCCCGTGTATATATCTGCTACAGGTAAAAACATAAATACATTTCCATCCCTTC
Organism: Taudactylus pleione; assembly: GCA_031769625.1. Classification (NCBI taxonomy): domain Eukaryota; kingdom Metazoa; phylum Chordata; class Amphibia; order Anura; family Myobatrachidae; genus Taudactylus; species Taudactylus pleione. Next base: position 75,859,013 of record JAUIMM010000040.1, on the reverse strand, counting down.
CATTGCACCACGGCAAGCAAATATGCACGTTTTATTTGCTTTGCTCCTAATGCTAATTGAGGTCATAAGTATGTATAGAAATAACTGATCCCTATGCAATGTGCTTGGAATAGTAAGAAAATTATTCACACATCATTGGTTCCCATGTACTCTCCATGGTCTGTTTCCCTATGCATGTATTGTATAGTGATATGCATATTGAATTTTCTTGTCTCTTTGGTCTGTAATTCACACTTGTAATGGATCAATGCGGAATAACTTTGTCCATGTGAATGAGTCTTGAAAGAAACTAAACCCATTTTCTACTATCCTAAGCAGATAATATAGCATACATTAAGAAGTAATATACTGCAGCTTTAATTTAAAAAGCTTCATAACATAAAACTTACCTAGTACACTGGCTCTAGCACTGTTGAAGGCATATCTGCATGTGAAAAGGTTCTTAAAATAGAGTTATCAGATCTAAAGCTGGGTGCACACTTGTAGATATATCGGTTGCGGCAGAGCCGTAATTAGACTTTTTGGTGCCCTGTGCCAGAGAGAGCATTGGAGCCCCCCCCCCTCCATTTTTTAAATAGGGACATAAGATAATGCACCTGAAAACAGGCCTTGACCTCTTGGGGAAATGAGATAGGAGAGGCCAGGAGATGCTGGGGATAAAAGAAGAGGAAGCTGCAAGTAAGAATGATAATAAACAGAAAAATTGACAGGCCCAAACAGCGCCCCCTGCCATGCGGTGCCCTGTGCCATGGCACTGGTCGCACTACCCCAATTATGGCCCTGGGTAGCGGATCTTCAAGTGTGTACACCAGATTTGCCCTTCAGCACAGTAAATGCCGATATATCATGCAGATATATTGGTACGTCTGGCTGTGTGTACAGGCAACCCACCGCCCACCCGTACACTGAGTGCAGGGACTGCCTACACTGACATCTCAACTGGGTGAGCAAATTTAAATGCCCACCCAAATGCAATGTCTGGTCAGCTATATATCGAGCAGCCGATTGGTAAGTGTGTACAGCTTAAAAAATCAGCTGCTCGGTCAGTGTGACAGGTCACTCAAGTGTGTACCGAGCTTTAGATATTCAATTTACTGGAGAAGCGTGGTAGTGAGAAAACAGTTATATATACTATGTTGTTTGAGCACCACTTGAATTAATGCATTGAGAATCTGCTACTTAGGGGGGTAAATTTACTAAGATTCGTGCTGGTCCCGATTTGTCCCATTTTTCAACTCGGATAGGATCAATTAAAAATGAACATTTTTTTCACTTTATAAATCGGGAATTTATCAAGCTCCCGGTTTTGACAGGATCGTTTAGATTGATGGTGTATTTGGTCAATCCTGTCCGTTTTAAAGTCCCGAATTCACAACCTGAATTTCTCTCCCAAACAAGCAGGCTGCACATATCAGTGAAATATTTGCAGACTGCTTGTTTTTTTTTTATATTTTAAGGGTTAATTTTAAGAAAAAAATTGATGTGGGGTCCCCCCCCAAAAGCATAACCAGCCCAGGACTTGTCAGCCAGGCCTGATTCCAAAAATTACAGGCAACAAAACGAGAAGGGTTCCAGCACCAAGCTGCAGAGCCAGTCCTGGTTTTAAATATAAGGGAAAAAAATGCATATGGTTCCCCCTATATTTAAAACTAGCACCAGACCCAAAACAACTGGGGTGTATTGCCACAGCCCGGGGATCCTATTACCAGGTCTCCAGAGCCAATGCATTCTCACCCCAAGTCGAATGCCAGCTGCTGAGAGGTCATGGGATTTCCCATGTCCCGCCAGCCAATCAGAGGCTGCTTCACATCTAGCGGCCTCTCACTGGCTGAGATACACGTGGGTTACAGCCAATGAGAGGCCACTAGATGTGAAGCGGCCTCTGATTGGCTGGCGGGACGTGGTAAACCCTGTGACATCTTGGCAGCTGGCATTAGCTTAGGATTGGTATGTGTGACAAGACACATACCAATACTAGTCCGTTTGGTATCGGGGAAGCATGTTTTTTTTGCCAAGACCCCCCTGGATCCTACGGAGACCAGCACGAGGATCAGGTGAGTATATGATCTTTGTTGCAGGTCACAGATTCTACTTGGACAAGTGGACTGACCGGCTGGTACAGGTAAGTATGTGTGATTGATGTATGTGTGTAATAAATCTTTACTAGTCACAGTGTGTGTTATGTCTTTATTTAACTATTTATTTTACAGTGGGGGTACGGGAGCTGGATGCCTGCTGGCACTTGTAGTTCCACAAGTGCCAAAGGGCAGGCATGCTGGCACCTGTAGTCCCACTGTAAAATACAATAGTTTTCTACTATTCTTCACTTTATTACCCCCGTACCCACCACTCCAGGGGTGTGGGGAAGAGCCCCGGGCTTCAGACCAAGCCTGAGGTTTGGGAGAGGGGGGACCCCTTTTTGATGGGGTCCCCAACTCCCCTAAGATCCCTGGCTTGGCCTGACCTTGGGGTGAGAATGCTTTGGCCCTAGAGACTCGGTAATAGGCTTTCCGGGCTGTGGCATTACATCCCAGTTGTTTTGGGTTCAGTGCTGGTTTCAAATATAGGGGGAACCATAGGTATTTTCCCCTATATTTAAAACCAGGACTGGCCCTGCAGCCTGGAGCTGGTTCTTAAATTATGGTGGAACCCTATTCATTTTGTTCCCCTTAATTTTAGGAACCAGGACAAGCTGACCAGTCCTGGGCTGGTTAGCATTTTGGAGGGGGACCCAACGTAATTTTTTTAATAATAATTAACCTTAAAAATGCATGTTACATTAGAAAACATACACAAATCACAATCACACTGATTTGTGTATGTTGGATGGCAACTTGCAGCTCTGGAGATGGTGCATTTAAAACTTCTATTGAGTCCTCAATTTGAGTATAAAATGGCCGAATTTAGCAATATAAATAATGATAAATTCCCGATTTAGGCAGAAATAAGTAAAAAGTACTTCCGAATTGAGCCGATGGTGATATCATTTCTATTGTTGAAAATGGCCAAATTTGCAACATTAAACCACACGATTTCAACACCAAAAGATGAAGAAATCACCCAACTTTAATGATAGTAAATTCCCGGTTTGCAAAAAAGTTATATTTTCACCCCAGAATGCAAATCGGGACCAACACGATTCTTAGTAAATGTACTCCTTAGTGCAATGGATTGGTCCTAACAAACTCAAATTTGAATAATAATGCACCTAACATGCTTTTTTTTATACTAGCTTCCTGTACGGGTCCCATGTCAAGGATCTGTCACGTTCAAGAGCACTCGGCCTCACAAGCTCTGCACCAGCTTCTGATTTCCACATTGGCAGCCCAAAAAATTGCAACTCAAATTACACCGTGTCTAACACAGATGTGGATTGAACAAAGTTACTGTACGGCTCTCAGACAGTTTTTTAAAATATATTCAGCACTCATTCAAGTTTACGTTTTCTTTTGGCTGCGGATGAGGAAAGAAGCATTGTAGGTGAGGTCTCCCAAACTGTAAGGGTCTCTGGTAAGAAACAACACAGTTCTGCTAGTAACTAGTAGGCAAGTTGTTGTTAAAAATACATTTTATGTGGTTTTGGCCTGTAAACTATAATTTGCTGCTTACTTAATTAGAGGCAACTAATGTTTCCCAGTGAAGAGGTTGGGTCAACTTTTCTGACTCATTTTCCAACCAGGGAAGTTGACAATAAGATAACAACTTCTTGAACCTGACAGCAGTCTGTGCCATCAGAAAAACTAGTGAGAAGTACAGTAAGTGTAGTCTTTCTCATAGGTGTCTTCTTGTTTGCATTTAGTGTTTCCTTAGTAAGTTTAGGCAGTTCTCTGTATAGATTGGTCACTGTGATCCAGTATGCAGTTTTTTTGTTTTGTTTTTACAGAAATTAAGATTTAATATGCCCATATGCTCTAAGTGAGTAAATAAGTGAAATGGATTTGTTAATGCACCCCAAATACCCATGCATTATTGCCCATTGCTCATTATTAGTTGTTTGTTAAAAAAAAAAAAAAAAAACAATCTGGCTGTACCAATGAGTGTTAGAACGTGTTATTACTGCAGCTAAGAAAAAGCCAATGTTGAGTAGCTGATGTGATGGTAGCAGTTGGATCGATGAAGAGGACAACTTGCATAGGTTTTAAGAAACAGGATTATTTTGTATACTTTAACATAAAGTGTATCTAACCAATGGTAAAACAGAGGACTTATATAAACAAATTTAAGTTTGTTGTTTATTATGTCTATTTTGATTTAAAAATGTTCTTTAAAAAATTATCTGTTCCAGCAGTAAATGTAAAGAAGATTGATATAAATGTATCCCCAGATTGTGGGAATGGAATTGAAGATGGCTCTTCATGTACTAGAGGTTCTTCCCTACCACAGTACATGTGCTAGGCATTTTGAGAATCAGATTTTTCATGAAGTAGGTGTCAGATTTGCAGTTAGAGTGAGGGTTTAGTAAAGTGTAGAGGAGTATTTTATTACAGTACTTTGTCAAGTTATACTTCATAAACATTTAAGGGGTGGTTATACAATCAAGCAGTGACTGACATATTTGATCCAGCCGAGGTGCACTGCTTATTATACATATCATTCATGATCATTCATGATCAACCCGTCAAGACTTCCTTCTCCTTGCTCCATTTATCTGAAGAAGGAAGACTAAAGGCGCACATCCACTAGGCGATATTATTGAGCGATTGCATGATTACAACATCGTAATTGTGCAATCGCTCATTAATCGTGCACAAATCGTGCACTATAATGTCGGAAACGACCAGCGATGCGCGCTTCCTCTGGTTGTTTCCGACATCAATCATCGCCCAAACATGCCGTTCAGTCTACCGATAACGACAGTTCTGGGATGAGGGAGGGTGCCTACACTGAATGACTAATCGTTCAGTGTAGGCACTGAAGGGGATGGGGAATGACGGTACGATTACAATGTTGTAATCGTATTGTCGTTACCCCATCGCCAAGTAGATGTGCACCTTTAGACTACATCTTGGAATGTTACACTGCTACATGATTTACTTATAGTAGATGGTTTGATAAGTTATCACACACATCACAGATTGCACACTGTAACTGTAAAAGCCAGGTATTTCCTCCATAGACAAGATGTCACTTTTTCAAATAATCCAAGGTCTATGATGGCTGCAAGTGGGGTAACCTAGAGGTGAAGCCTAATTTTTTGAGATTAATTATTGATTTAGTTGCTCTCCTCTAATAGTGCTGTACCTTCATTGTGTTACATTGTAGTTGGTGAAATTAGTCAAGTTCAATGCAGCAGGTCCCCAAAATTCTGGTAACCATTTGCCCAATTCTGCTTTGTCTGAACAATACTTAGGGGCTATTCATCAACACTAAAATAACGTTTTTAAGGACATTTTCCTTAAATAACGTTATTTTGGTATTCATGAACAGACTTAACACAGGAGATATCACAGATATCTCCTTGCTAAGTTCCCCTGCGTTAATTTCCACACTCCCCATACATTAGTATGGGGATGTGGAAATTATGGTATTCATCAAATTCCGAAAATTATCAATTTTCGGAATTTAATGCAGTTACTAGTCGCCACTGTGAGGTGGTGAATAGCAGAATCCACTTACCTGTATCAGTGTGTGCAGGTCCCCCGACGAGTCCCTCCGGCGCTCTGCTCCGTCCTCAGGCTCCGGAGGCTGGTCTGTCATGTGTGCTCCCCAGCAGAGCACAAGAAAGTTTAGAAAAAGAAAAAATTATTATTTTTTTCTAATCTGTCATGTGGTCTGCTGGGAAACCACATGACAGACCAGCAGGACGGAGCCGGAGGCTGCTGCGCGGACAGGTAAGTCGGGGGGGGGGGTGAGCGGAGGGGGGGGGGGGATTGGGGGGGTACGAAACTTAACGCATCTGTAGGCAGTGCTGCGCATGCACTGGTTTTACAGATGTAACAGCGCATGTGCAGCACTGTTTCCAGATGCGATAAGGTAGTGTAGGCAGGGAAAAGTATCTATTTCCCGAAAAGCTGTCATCGCAAAAATGACAGCTTTTCGGAATAGATACTTATGGAGAGGTGGAATGATGAATTCCACCTATAATTAGCTAGAACTCCATGAGAGTTCTAAAGCTAATTATCTCCCGAGAATTTTAATGTTTAATGAATAAGCCCCTTAGAGGGAAATGTATCAAACCTTATAAAGAGAGGAGAAGTGGACAATTTTATTTAGCACAGTCTATAAAGTGGCAGTTAGAAGCTGGTTGTTGTGGGCAACTCTTCCAATTTATCTCTGTCTAAGGTTTGATACATCCCTCTCTAGGTCTGTTAGCTTGAACAAAGTAGTGTGAAACCTATATTACTTTACTAGCCCAAGAAAATTAGATTCAGAACCAAGTACCTGATTCAGACCTGCTTGCTAGATGCATTCGCTCGCTAGAAGCGTATGCAAGTTTGAAAAAAAGTGATGACAAGGCAGACGATCGCACGGCAAGGCATAAGCATGCCCAATATGTCTTGGCATGTGATCGCTCTGTGTCTGCAGATGCCCACTAGCCTGTCTTAAGATGTCCACTTGCGCACATCATCTCCAGGAAGTGTATGCAACCATCAGTACATCAAGTACCATCGGATGTGATCGCAGCGCTTGTGGCTGACCATACCCTGCCGCAAGCACTGCGAGTAATTCAGTGTAAAATCCAGCCAGGTGACGTGTACTATGATGCTGCCTCTTAATTATGCATGACTCTGAAATGGCAATGAGATGCTCAGGCACGTCTGCGTTCGCACTTCCACTCCCCCTTTATTAATGGCCAGCCCCTGTCACCACCCACAAACAGCTTCTCCTGTCACTCACTCTGCTGGGCTGTCTATGCGCAGCAAACGAAGGCTTCCTGATCTCTCGCACTGGTTCGTGCACATACACTGCGATGCGTACGCATGCGCACAATGCAAAAATCGGACAGCTACAAGCAAATGCATCCTAGCGAGCGGGTCTGAATCAGGTCCCAAATACGATGTGCTGCTGTTACATTGTGTATTAAAACAAAGTGACTGGGTGACCCTTACTGCCTACTAGAGGACATGGTTATGCATGATCAAGTGTCTTCTCACCCTCTCACCAAATGTGGTTGGTGTTTGTCTGGGCTGAGACCTCACCTGACCAGTGGTGGGTTTTAGTTCACTGCCTACTAAATTCCACCATCTGCAGCGACATGCCATTGGAAGCGCTCCCTGCTTATCACAGCCAGCCATGCAGTCCCAGGGGTAGGTGTTTTCTCCCCCTGGTAGATAGTAGAAAGTGCTTCCCATGAGAAGCCACTCTATGCTGTCACAACAGCCATTCCTGGGTTCTAGGGACTGCATTCAATGCAGTCCCTAGAATTTAAATTTCTCAACCTGTCCACTTTAGAATGTTTGATAGCTATCCCTCTAAGGGGTAATTAAATTAGCCTGATAAGCCACTTTTTTGCGAAACTCTACTTATAATGCAAATAAATACCTACAATATCACATAATCCTATTAGCCTCGGTATTCTTGGTTGCAAATTCTGCCTATGATTTTGTTCAAATTTCTTTTCACCCCTCCTGAGTAGTGATAAGTTGGGGATAATCCCTATTTTAAAGTAGAAATGTTGGGACTTGGGGCCTGATTCAGAGGCGCTCGCTATTTGAGAGCACATGCTCTGAATCAGGGCAGGGGGGAATTTTAATTTTTATTCCCTGTCTGCTCACAAAGCTGTGGGTGTCCACCCGCAGCTAGTGGAAGCGGGCAGGAGATGGTCGCGATTATCGCAACCATCGGGCTTGCGAGGAGACCCTGTGGTAGGGTCTCAGGTCTCGCAAGCCCGAGTGACTTCTTGCTCTAATAGAGCAGGAAGTCCACTACTGACATCATGAGTCAGGAATGCCTCTGTTTGTTTAGCCACCCCCCCTCCCCGCCTACAAAATGGGGCGAGCTGTCGATCAACATCGACAGCCGCCCATTTTGTTGTGAGCCCCGGAGCGAGTGATTTCTCACTTGCTACGGGACTTGCGCCCACGGCCACCATCGATCCGCTTGCGAGCGCAATGCACTTGCGAGCGGGTCTGAATCAGGCCCTTGGCCAGAACCACTGGGACACCCTCCTTAATGACTTATTAGGCAAAAAAAAAAATTAGCTTAATTTGGCAAATAATGATGTCATTTTTGAGGTGATACATTGCAATGTGCAAGAAAATGGGTTAATTGATGTCAGATAGGTATATGTGGGTGCGATATGAATGGAAAAGGTGTTTTTAAGATTACAGATAGGTTAGAGGCTTTGAAGGTTTTTTAAAACTGTCTTTAAATGACACAAAAATAGGTATAGGCATTTTCATGCACCCCCAATTTAAGCAGAACAATATTTTGTCAAAAAACACTTGGGTCCAAATGTAATAGGTAGTCTGTTTTAGTAACAGTACAAACTCGCACTTTCTCGCACTTTTAAAAAGTGCGAGTTTGTACTGAAACTCGCAAATTCAATAGCTTGCGAAATTTTCAGCTCGAGGCTACTGCATTTGCGAGTTTAGGACTATGTAAACTGACACCTTTTAATGCGAGTAGCATTAAAAGGTGCGAGTTTTAGAGAAGCCATCACAGATCAGTGAGATCTGTGATGGCTTCTGTGTGTGTTTTTTAAAAAAAAACATGCACTCCCTCCCCAAAAGCGTAACCAGCCCCGGGCTTCATAAAGCCTGTTCTGGTTCTAAAAATACAGGGGCCAAAATGCGTAGGGGGCCCCTGTATATTAAGAACCAGCACAGGGCTTTGTTGAGCTGGTCCTGGATCTGGAAAATCTGGGGACAAAACGAGTAGGGGTCCCCTGAAAATTCCAGAACCAGCACCAAACTCTTTCTAGCGGGGGGATAATGCCACAGACAGGGAAATCCTTTCACCGGTTTCCCCGGCCAAAGCATTATCCCTGACCACTAGTCAGTCCAGGCCGGGGGATCCCTGGGGAGTTGAGGACCCCCCCAAAAAAAGGGGTCCCCCTCTCCAGGGCACCCCAGTCCTAGACTGATAGCCCGGGGCTATCCCCGGCACCCTATGCCCGTGGGTGCCGGGTTGATAGTGTTAGTGTAAAGTGTAAAAATAAAGTTTCCATATTGTCTTTAGTTGTAGAACCACAAGTACCAGCAAGCCTTCCCTGCATGCTGGTATTTGGAGAACCACAAATACCAGCATGCGGGGCATTATGGGCCCGCTGGCACTTTTAGAGGTTAATCTTGTGGTTACATCAATGATACAATTAACCTCTATTAATCTTGCGGCTACGATGTAGCGGTTCCCACCATAGACTTCAATGGGGATTTCTCACCATAGAAGTCTATGGGACACACAGGCTGGCCGCATTCAGCTAATCAGGGAGCTGCTCCGACGGAGATGCTCCCTGATTGGCTGGCGGTCCCTTCACTGACGGAGCACACGTGTGCCCCGGTCATTTACACGGAGCAAAGGTATGTGTACACACATACCTTTGCTCAGTCCGGCATAGATCGGGTTTTTTGCGTTTTTTTATTTTAACCCCTGGATTGCCAGTGGACGTGATCTACGCATAGGAGAGGTGAGTATGGATTACTTCGGATACTAGGTGAGTATGGGTGAGTGTGAGTGTGCATGTATGTTTTAATAAAATTTTACTTTCACGGTGTATGTTTGTTTATTACGTATTTCTTTAGTTGTGGAACTACAAGTGCCAGCGGGCCCATAATGCCATGCATGCTGGTATTTGTGGTTCTACAACTAACGACAATATGGAAACTTTATTTTTACACTTTACACTAACACTATCAACCTGGCACCCACGGTCATAGGGTGCCGGGGATAGCCCCGGGCTATCAGTCTAGGCCTGGGGTGTCCTGGAGAGGGGTACCCCTTTATTGGGGGGGTACCCAACTCCCCAGGGATCACCAGCCTGGACTGACTAGCGGTCAGGGATAATGCTTTGGCCGGGGAAACCGGTGAAAGCTTTTCCCTGGCTGTGGCATTATCCCCCCGCTAGAAAAAGTTCGGTGCTGGTTCTGGAATTTTCAGGGGACACCCTACTCATTTTGTCTCCTGATTTTCCAGAACCAGGACCAGCTCAACAAAGCCCTGTGCTGGTTCTTAATATACAGAGGCCTCCTACGCATTTTGGCCCCTGTATTTTTAGAACCAGAACAGGCTTTATAAAGCCCGGGGCTGGTTATGCTTTTGGGGAGGGGGTGCACGTAATTTTTTTTAATTTAAAAACATTTAACATAAGTACACACAGAAACATGTACATATCTCATGGATATGTGCATATTTCTGTGTTAATCTGACCTGCTCAGGATGTACTCGCTAGCCTGAAGCAAGTCTATTATTCGGGGACTTTTGGTAATCTTTTGTTTGCGAGTCTGAAACAGACACTCTATTACATTGGACGAGTTGATTGTATTCAATGTGAAAACATCTGGATGCGAGTTTGAGAATGGAGAGTTTTAGTAACTCTGAAAAATGCGAGTTTTAGTGAACAGACACCCTATTACATTGGAGAGTTGTGAAAAATTGCGAGTTTAGCACCAAACTCACAATTTACCAAAACAGACACCCTATTACATTTGGCCCTTGCTGTCTAAAATTATTTGGCTGATTTAGAAAAATACATATAATAGCTATTTGACTCAATTTAAGAACCCCAAAAACTTTTATTAGGTCCACTAATACACTTCTATACTGTTGTCCTATATCACTTTAGCCTTTTTTGGGGTACTGGCAGATTTCCCCATTTTCACTTACACTTAAGGTGGGTAAAAACAGCAAGAATTATTGCGTGAATCCAGCAACATGACTTTTACAATTGTAATGTGTAGTGCATAGAAGCAATAAGCTAAACTATTACACGATAGGTGCAAAAACTCAACTCTCATGAGACTGAGGAGCTGACTCAGACCCGCTCGCTATGATGTCAACGATCGTAGCTGGCATATAGTCGCTATCGCAATGCGTGTCTGCAAACCACTGCGAGAGATCGGGAAGCGTTTGCTCGGCCAACATAGACAGCCCAGCTGAATGAGTGACAGGAGAGGCCACTAGTAATAGGGGAGTGGAGGTGCGAATGCAGGCGTGCCTCAATGTTTCCACGCCATTTCAGAGGCATGCATAATTAACAGGCAGCGTCATAGTACACGTCACTTGGTGGGATTTCACACTGAAGTGATTGCAGTGCTTGCGGCAGGGTATAGTCAACCTCAAGCACTGCGATCGCATCTGATGGTGTTTGGTGTACCAATGTTTTCATGCACTTCCAGGAGATAACGTGCGCTGGTGGGCGTCTTATGAATGGCTAGTGGGCATCTGCTTACACAAAGTGATTGCATGCCAAGACATAGTGGGCATGCTAATGCTTTGCTGCATGATCGCCTGCCTTGCTGGGCATGTGCTGAATTTGCATACACAGTGTCCAAGCGAATGCATCTAGCGAGCGGGTCTGAATGAGCTCCTGAGTTCCACAGTACAGTGACAGTCTGGTATCTAATAAGAGTACAGATAATAAATTTTGATTTTCAGTCACATTGTTAGACTTCATTGTTAAAGAGTGGACAAGACAGATATAGTGTGTACTCGAGATGTCAGGATAGATGGCCTGATTTAGTAAGGATCACTATTACGATCACAATAGCGATTACACATGCAGTCTCACTGCAAAGATATGCTAATGATTGCAATAAGGAGGCCCCCGTTACCTTACACACATCCGTAATACATCCATAATACTTAGCAAGACTACAAAACCATCGGTAACATCGAGTACAATCGCAGCCTCACGCACACTTGCACAAGCTCTGACCTTACTCAGGAATTGCTAATCTCATCGCACACAGTGAAAGGTGCGTATGGCATCGCAGTGGCTAATTTATGCACGCCCATATAACACTGGCATGCCTGCGTTTCACCGACCATCCCCCATCACCATCGCAGTCCCAATCACAGTGGAGTGTTCGTACACTGCAATGCATACGCATGCGAAGAACGCAACAATCGGCCGATTGCGTGCGTAATTGCAGTTACGATCGGCAGTGAATGAGGCCCAGAATTACTACTGTACTTTATGATACCTCTTACTGTATCTTGGGTTCCTCTGTTTATGTCTTCTTTCCTGCATATCTCATTTATAGTGTAGCTCCTCCAGGAGTCTTAACTATAGAAAAACTAAGATTCTGAAATACTGTAAGATAGTGAAGAACAAATAGCACCAATGGAAGTCTCGTTCATGTCATATATTATTTGTTCTACAGTATGTGCAGCAATAGTAATAAAGCTCATAAATATCTACAGTAGTTCAGAATAATAAATGTACATAATTAAACATATTGGGTCAATCTACTTGGGTCCAACTTTGTAAAAATACTGATATTTCGACAATTTCGCCACAGGATTTAAAGCAGCTATTTTTTTAAAGAATTGCTGCTTTAAATCCTGTGCAAAATTCACTTTTACAAACTCATACCATATTACATTTAGCCCCTTGTATACGTGTCATGTTTTATACTTTATGTTGTATGCAGTGGTCGAAGTGGAAATTTTGAAGTGGGGGTATGGAAATATCAGGGGGCTGCTTAAGCAAGCCTAAATTCTGAGCCCCCCCGATATTTCCATAACCACACGTTAAAATAATGACAGTAACTTAGCCCTAATGCCCAGGGTCACTTCCCATGTACTGTACACAGGCTCACTGATCCTCTAAAAAGCATGATTGCACCCATGGGCCTCCCCTCACAGCAACACACTAATCCTCACATCTCCCCCTTCCCTCACTGCAGCACTCACTTCTCACACCTCACTGCAGCACTCAATGCTCCCTACCTTACTGCAGCACTCCGCTCTTTACACCTCACCTCACTTCACTGCAGCACTCGCCACCCCTCACACATCCCTTCTCTGTAGTCCTCACCTTTCCGCAGCACACACCTCCCCTTTATTTATGTATTTACATTTTTTGGTGCTTTGTAGGTAAAAAGGTGGTATTAATTTGTAGTCAAGGGTAGGTTTGATTATTTTGGCCCAAATGGAGGCTGCACACGGGCCCCCTCTTAAAACGCCCCTGGGAGGAAGCCAAATTACACCTGGCTCAATCATGCTGAGAGAGGAAGAAGTTAAATGCAGCAGAGGGCTACAGTCCACTGTACATCTCCCAACCAGAGGCGGATTAAGACATCATGGGGTCCTAGGCAAGCTATTGGTCTGGGCCCCCCTGCTGGTCATGCTTCTGGTCGACAAGAAGCGGGCGGCTCTGTGACCGGCCAGTCAGCGGTGGGCCTGTTTACAAATGAAGGCCTGGGGCTGAAGTCCTATGAGCACCATTGTCAGCCAGGTGTCAGAGGAGCATGTGCTGAGCTCTTCCAAACAGAACTCAGCACTAGCTCCTCTGTCCCCTATACTGGGCCAGAGTGTCTGAGGGTAACCTCCCTTCCCTACTAATGGCTGGACCCCCTGCCAGGCACATATTAAAGGTTCGGGGGACCCAGGACATGTAAGACAGGAAGGGGGGGGTTTAGGTCTAAAATATAATGCTTAGTGCCATCATTCAGGAAAGGGCATTAAAATGAAGAGGTACATTTGCAATGCTACATACAGTCTAATTTTTCTACCTCCAGGACAAACACAAAGTCAGTGTAGTCATATGCCAGGTAACCTATCTTCATGAAATATTGATGTATGCCCAACTTCTCACTCCATATTCTGCATTGTGAATGTCCACCTTCTCCCCCCATATGTTATGATATGTATACCCACCTTCCCCCACCTCATATTCTACAGTATATTCCCACCCCCCCCATATTCTACAGTGTGTGACCACTTTCCCCCCCATTTTCTAGAGTGTATATGCCCACCTTCCACTCATATTCTATACTGTGTATACCCACCTTCTGCCCCAAATGTTATATCTATACTCACGTTCTCCCACCCCATGTTCTCCAGTGTATGTCCACCGCCCCCCATATTCTACAATGTATGCCCACCTTCTCCCATATTCCCTTCACAGTTATCACTTCTTAATGTAAAAAAAAACCAAACAAATGCTGTGGGCAGGGTACTTACTATTCACTGTGCAGGCTCCCTGTTACTTACATTCGCTCCTCCTTTACTCACAGGCTGCAATGCCTGCCCCCTTCTCTGCAGCCTGCATGGCCAGTGTCTGTACACTGAGCCTGTGCAGGCTCTCACTGCATTCTCATTGGCTGGCCATAGGCACAGCTCTGAGATGACGGAGCTCAGCTGTGTTGATGTCAACTTAACAGATGGAGAGTCAGCGTTTTCCCCTTTGCGGTTAGAACCCCTCCCCACCCTTACTAGCAGCCAGACCTCTCCCCTACTAGCGGCTGTACACCCCTCTCCCCCACTCACGTCTGGGCACACTCTTTCCCTGCTCTCCGACAGAATCCTGCTACTAGGTGACAGGCACGCCGGTGCTCCGTGTCCTAGGTGCCCGCCTGTACTGCCTTGTGGGAAATCTTCCCTTGCTCCCCTCTCCTCCCCATAGCACTCACCTAGCCAACGCCACGGTACGCCTCCACTCCACTGACTCATGGGCTTGCCACTAGTTTGTACATGTACAGTGCTTCCTTCCCCGGGCTGTATTTTTAACCTGGCACTTGCCGCACAGACCGGCAGCCAATTAGAGGTGGCTACGCAGCCGCCTCTGATTGGCTGCCGGTATGCGAGCCGTGATTGGCTCGTGGCAGGCGTCGGACTCAAAATGCCTCAAGACTCCCCTGATTGGCCACCCGTCAAAGTAACAGTTGGCACTGGGACAGTGATAGTCCCAGTGTCGGGTGCAGAAGTGAAGTGCCGGTATGACATACCGTTTCATACCGGCACACTTCGAGCGCTGGTTGTATGTATATGTAATATTCGTATGTGCCTGATGTAAGCGCTCTACAATCAATGCAAACATTGTGAAAATGTTATTTCTAATGTATTTACAACATGCTTGACCACAATATGACTTAGCTGCTATGCAACAATCATGGAACTATTTTAAGTAACTAAACACTGACACACTTTACAGGATATGAGATTTAACAGCTTCAATCGGCTTGTCATTTCATCAAATATCGTATTTAGCCATTTTACAACAGATGCTGATACTACAAAACACATTCAAATATATTCTTCATCTCACATGTTTACTTCATATTCTTGTAATGCTACCACTGCATAATGAGTGTTAGTCATAAAAAAAAATAAACTATGGTTATTCTGCAGAGCAAAGCATGTTAAGATTTAGGCTTTCCTAGTATGACCCCCAACTGTTTTAAAATATGAGTCCTGCAAACCCATTGCGCAGCAACATCAAATTAAAATTAGTTGTTGCAATATATTCAGAGATCCTACGTATGCAAGCAAATAAACAATGTGACATTAATGGATATAAAACCTACTCTCTAATGGAAAATCCTAGTTAATTGTAATAATGTAAGTTCCAATTGTTCTAATAAGATGCTGTGACTCATGAGCTTCACACTGAGGTAATGTCTGTCATACTGTACTTGACAAAATGAAAGAAAGAAAGAAAGAAAGAAAGAAAGAGAGAAAGAAAGAAAGAAAGAAAGAGAGAAAGAAAGAAAGAAAAAGAAAGAAAGAAAGAAAGAAAGAAAGAGAGAAAGAAAGAAAGAAAGAAAGAAAGAGAGAAAGAAAGAAAGAAAAAGAAAGAAAGAAAGAAAGAAAGAAAGAAAGAAGGAAAAAGGTTTATCTATATATCCTGAAGTATTTTATCAATGTGAATGAGTAGTATGTTTGTTAAAAAAAGGTGGAAACCATAGTGTTTTTCTGACTCAATCTATCAAAGTTGTGATTTCTATCATTTAACACAGGGGTGATGCTAGACTTTCTTTTACCCATGCTAAAAACTCCTCCTCCACTCCCCCAAGTAAAAGGTAATCACCCTCTACCTCCATATAATGCAGAGAACACCACAGTGACCACCGTACAATACATAGAGCATTGTAGTTACAGCAATATAATGCAGATAACATTAGTGACCACCTAATATATAGTTTAGAGAGCATCACTGACTGTCATATAAAATATAGACCATCTGTAACCACCATTTAATATAATCGGTGTCCACCATACAATATATAGCGCATCAGTACAGAGAGTATATTGATCACCTTACAATATCATTCTCACATCGACAATTAACCCTTCCTGAAAAACAATTAACTACTTCTGGATTATTGTAACAACCCCATTTAATGTAGTTAATATATATATATATATATATATATATATAAAACCCCTTTGCAATAATCACCTTCCTAATCTCAATTCTTAATTAGCCCCAACATCATCATATAATTCCATTTATGTCCATTAATATCCTAATTTTCTTGCTAAATCTCATAGAAAAAACAGAGCCATAACTAGACTTTTTGGTGACCTGTGCCAGGAAGAGCATTGGCGCTCTTGCCATTTTTCAAATAGGGACCCAAGATAGTACACCCAAAAAAGGCCATGGCCTCATTGGGAAGGACCAGGGAAGAGATAGGGGAGGCCAGGAGATGCTGGGGATAAAATAAAAACAAGCTACAAGTGAGAATGATAATAAACAGGAAAACTGACAGGCCCAAACAGTGCCCCCTGCCCTGTGGTGCCCTGTGCCATGGCACAGATGGCGCCACCCTAGCTACGGCTCTGAGAAACCATCCCTCCCTGCTCCCCCTGCACCCTGGGATTGTGGCTGGAACTTTGGTTCCACCAATGGCACACCATTCCCTCCATTACCTGGGGCAAGTGCCATGCCTGCCCCCTACCTAGCTGAGAAGCAGTTCAATTATTTTAAAACTTTAATAAAAATTATTAAATGAATAGTTGTTGTTTAAGGTATATAAATAAGGTATATAAATTTTTTCTCTTTGTATTACCCATCTTAATGTTTTTTTTTTCCAAATAGCACCTTTTCCTTGGCTTGGCAAGAAGACTGCTTCATAATGTACATACAGTAACTGACTTATGAACCCTGACCATGTAATTTACATTTTGCAGGTTATTGGCTTATTCCTATAATCTCTGGATGTATTCCAATATTATACAAATTACAGCCTCATGCATGAAGAAACAAATAATGTCCTGTGCATTTTTCTGCCCCTTTTGTTAACTTACCAAATCTTTAATAGCTGTAGTGTAAGCAGCTCATACACTAATTCCGCGTATCCACTACGCGACATTACTGAGCGATTACACGATTACGACATCGTAATCATGCAATCTCTCAGTAATCGGGCACTAACCGTGCAGATTAATGTCGGAAACGACCAGCGATGCGCGCTCCCGCTGGTCGTTTCCGACATCAATCATCGCCCGAACATGCTGGTCAATCTGCTGATAACGACAGATTGCCCATGTCTGCAGATGATTGATGTGCCTACACTGAACGACTGATCATTCAGTGTAGGCACAGCACAGACTGTGAAACGACTGCACGATTACAATGTCGTAATCGTGCAGTCATTTCACAGTCTGCTAGTGGCTGTGCCCCTTTAGGAATAGGGAAGCAATGATTACTAAGCCTGCAGTGTTGTGACAAATTGTTAAGAAATGCACTTTTTAAAATGCATCCTCTGTACATGAAAATATAGCTATGTGCAGATGTAGCTTTTAAAAATCCATTAGGTTTTTTGCAAATGTGACCCATTTCTGATATATAACCAACTGTTATCTAGTGTATTCAACACTCTCCTGTAGGATTACCATATTCAAGGAGATACTTGTATGCAGTCATCTGAAAATGACTGACTCCCATGGGCATGGCGTATTGTATATGTGATGGAGGGGACTGGAAATATGCAGAGGATGTCATATGTCCGCAGGGGAGGTGTTAGGTACACTCTACTGGAGAGAGTATCTAATGAATTGTGAAATACGGCAAATCCTTATAAAAATAATCCTTTAGAGTCTACTTGAAATACTTATCAAACATAAAAATTATAATTAAAAAACTGCAAACAATTGGATTAAATTGACTAGTCAAACACTTAAAATTAAAAAATTGGTTTATATAAAAAGTTTTAAAGAGAACTTGTCAATGAGTTCTACATTTTATTTGTGTTTAATTCATACTTACCTTTGTATGTCTGCCTTTTCTGAGAGGGGGACAGCCAGGTGTGGGGTGCAGGTGGGGGGAGGAGATGTGGAAAGACCAAAGGCTCGTTTCTTGAAATCCCACCCTCCCTCTAAGTTTTGTCAAAGTTTTTTGTTGTTTGTGATTTTGGTGATTTCCTTGTGGTGGGAGAACATCTGCATGTTTTCTTTGTATTATTATGTAGCTTTGTGGGTGTGGTCTTATGTTTTTATGATGGTCTAAACCAATGTCTCTACTGGGAATTAACATAATGCCATCTGGGTCTGTTATTTGGAGTTGGAGATTTGAACACCAATATGTGAATTGTATTAGTGAATTTTGTAGAGTTGTTTTATCATTTGCTCTTGGTCTGTCACCACACTAACTTTAATTCACCCAATAAAAGTAAAAATTAAATGTAATTACATTTCTCAAATTTTGATCTCACTTGGAGTTATAGTGTTACAAGGGGTCTAGGTGAAGGAGGATAACAGCAATGTATGTATTACTTTTTTGGAGAGTACCTGGCATATTTTCACTATGCACATGGCTTATAATAGGTACAAGAACACACTGATAACTATCACTACTAGCAAACCATGGGAACCCATAGTGGGCAGCCACATTGCAAGATGGGTAAGTCTACATATGAACAAATATTTACACTTTTCCCACACATGTTCAGGAGCAACATATGCTCAATTTACTTCCAACTCTGCATCACATCCTTAGCGTGCCAGGTGCTATGTAATTAAAAAAAACAATTTTTAACATGGTGACCAGGGCCGCCATCAGGGGGGGAGTCCCGGGCCGAACACTCGTGGGGCCCGCCCACTCCCAACCCCCCCCCTGTGCCAGAGCACAATAGTAGTGACTCCACTTCCTACCAATGCCACGGCCGGACACTCACGGGGCCTGGCCGCTACTAGTACCGCCCATCGCCCGGCTGCCCGGGCCAGCTACTACTATCACTTTAAGAGTTTGTCGCTCACTACTATCACACTCACGCACAACAGAAGTGACTTGTCGTGAGTCACTTCTCACTCCCAGAGACGCCCTCCAGCTCTGCCTCCTACTTACATTGCGGCTGGCCTGTGCAGTAAGTTTTTCTTGTTAGACGGCACGGTGTGATGTCATGCTGCGCTGCTGAATGTGAGCCGCTCGACCGGTGTATGAGGAGGAGTCCTGACTGAGGAGCAGCTAGAACAGAAGAAGGTGTGAGGTAACTAAGGTAAGTGTTTGGGGCTAGGGGGGGCCCTGCCTATTTTGCGAGTCCCGGGCCCCTTTTTTTCTGATGGTGACCCTGATGGTGACAGCAAAATCTTAAAGGATATTTTAGCATAATGAAATATTCTTTTAAAAATGCTTCACCCCTCTCTGTACCTACAGTATATAATAGGGACAACATGTAGAGCCCCTGAAGAAATTAGACCTGCTCCAAAGTGGATACAATCAGCAGAAATAAGCACAATGTAGCATTCTACCCGGCCTGCACATAACCACAAAAGGAATCCACTTTATTTGTCCTAGTGCTATAAATATTTATAATGGAACTTTGACATTTTATTATGTTATCAAGGTATAGAATACAATGATACATGGGAGATTATCTTTACATTAAGCTCTTAATTGTGGAATAAGGGGTCCACCAGGTGGAAAAGGTAGTTATACTGTAATTATAAAGGTGCATCAACGTAGGATGTATTATTCAACAATCTCTTGAGTGAATGAGACCTTATGTTCTTATAATTTGTTTCATTTGCAACAGTAATGAGCTATTTCTAGAATCAGTGTTTGCCCTCCACATGTTATTCTCACTATAGTTCCCAATTATTTGTTTGCTCTTTCCCACCTACAGTAGCTTAGTATGTGAATATTCTAATTTACAATATAACATGAAGGGGAGAATACATGAACTAGAGTTTGCAAATTACAGATTAACGTTTATATTTTTGATTTTAATCCTTTGTTTATTGAATTACAATAGCTTACTTTCTTTAAATGTTGAACACAGTGACAGCGGGAAGCAAATTTCTTTAAAGAGTAACAAATAAATCATTTAGATTAAGGCAGACTTTGGTCACAGATGCATTTAAGAAAATGACTGGACAATGTACTTTTTCCATACAGTAAGTGCTAAACACCATGAGAACATTTCCCTGTGGTACGCCCAGAAAATCCCTCATACACTATAGTACCCTTTATACTGACTTGATGTCTCATTAATATACAATGCTACATCTTCAGCACTTTAGCTGGGTGCTGAGAAACAAATCTGGTAAAGCTTCCTGTAGAGAATTACACTTTAAATATTCAACACTGAAACATTACTGTTTTTTATGCTAATCCTTTTTATACATTTTAATCTCATGATGGTAGAGTTTCAGATTATTTCTCTACTAAAAAAACTTCTATAAATAATATAACTTTTCTACACTATTTAACTCTAGTTTGCTTTTCTTCTGGTCCAGAGATAGGCAACAGAAGGTTCGTCATCAAAATATTATCCTACTAATCACCCAATTTTCCATAATGCATAGCGCTGAATAAATCAAAGCAAAATTAAACCACAAGGTACTGTAGTTAAAGGGCATGGGCATCGGAACGGGAGGGCAGAACCATCTCTTCCATTGGGCTTGCTGGGCAGTTGCCCAAGGGCCCGAAGCTTGTAGGGGCCCGTCAACCCGCCCCATGCAGCTGCAGCCAGTTGGTAAATTTGTGATATTTTTATAAGCCGGTGCACTGTATTCTGATTTAACCTCCCCCACCTTGTGATGAGTACTCACCTCAATCCCAGTTTCACTTCATCCACCGGCTTCAGACCAGACAGAGTCTCCATGCATGTGTGAGAGGTCTGATGGGCATGCAGGAGGGTTTTATTTTTATTGACTAATTACCATTTACATGTTTTTCCCGTAAATGGGTGGGTAGGGGCCCCAGTGCAATGCTTTGCCCAGGGCCCACACTATTTTAAGACAACCCTGCGGGAGGGGCATGGGGGTGGCTCGCCTCCCCAAAACAATTGAAAGGCACAGAGGCCACAGACGGTCAGAGGCTGTACTTTATAGCAATAGGCTGAAGGGCCCCTGCACTGCACAGAGGAGGAAGTGTAATGTGTGGTCTTTAAGTTAAAATACCGCACATTACACCTCCATGCGGTGCAGGGGCTGTGCAGCCTATTGCTATAAGGCACAGCCTCTGACCATCCATGGCCGCAGCTCAGGTAATAGAGAGGGAGGGAGAGGAAGGGAGGAGGGGGAAGAGGGAGGAAGGGCCGAGGGGTATAACCATGATAATACCAACCGTTAGTAAGTTTATTTGACAGGTGATTTTCAAGGTGTTTAAGATGTAAGTAAAAGTTGACAGTTGCAAAATGTTATCCTAAGTATTGGGTAATTAGGTAGAAAATAATAACCCTGGTGAGAAATTTTCCCAGACAAATGTACAATAAACTAGACAGAGTAGAGCAGCAGCAACCTGTCCACCTCTCAACCGCCTGCAGCCCGCAAGTGGGACAACTGGACAGTCCCCAAAAAGCGAGACTATACTGCTAAAATCAGGATGGTTGAGAGGTATGCAATTATGGATTTAGGAAATGTGTTTCTATTGAAATTAGCAGTTGTCCCTACATTGCATACACTCTAATTCTATGGGGGATATAAAATTAGCTGCGATCAGCGAAAAACTGTGATTTTTTGCGGCGTATCCCTGTTTTTCGCTGATGTTTTTTCCCCCTTATTCTATTATTTTCGCCAATAATAGGATATTTCTCCTGAAAACACATAGGATCCATGATAAGCTTGTATGTGTTTTTGCCATTTTGGTGGTAAATCGACACTTATCGTGGATTATTTTTTGGGACACATCAGGTCCCAAAACATATACACTATAAGTGCCGGCACCGGGCGGCACTTCTGGGCTAATTGGATAGTCCCATCGCGATCAATTAGCAGCGCTACTTTAGCTCTGCTAATTGGATATCCCCTTATGACTGGTTAAAGCTTTGCCTGAATCCTTATTCTTTTGCTTATAAACAAACTTCGTTGAGAAAATGAAATAAAGAACAGTACTGTAGGTGTTTACAGTACATGACGGTAAAAACACTCTTAAAAGTATATGATCCTGATATAATAACTGTACTGTACTTTGGGAAGTAAAATGCTGACAAAACACAATTATTGGTGAAAAGAGATCTGTTCCAGTGGTCTAAACTGCACTATTTTTATTTTCAGATGTGAACCATAAAGGCAAAATACATTGTTCATGGAACTGTGAAATATCATTGCAGCTCTAATAAAAAGCAAATTGTTACCTCCCACTCCATTACAGATAGCTAAAGTTCTTCCCACATAATTAGGACAGTGATGTGATCTGATACAGGACAACATATTTTTCTGCATTAGAGTTATAAAATCCTTTTCCCCATATTTGATTCAACCAGCACATACAGTGTATTTTTACAAAGCAAGTCTGACGAGCTGTCAGTAACTTTCTGCCTCTACAGTTAGAGACTAACTGGCAACCCGCTGCAGGGAAGTAATAGACTTATTTAGTTAACACTACAGTTATTATAATTTTCAGCTCAGTAATGTATAGGCTTTGCTAAATACAGTATTAAATTTACGTGCAATAGTGGCTTTCCTTGCCCTTAGTGTTTTGAAACCCATAGTACCATAGACAGTGACTAAAACAAATTAAATAACAATGCAATACAAGTATAAGGTATTGAAGGATGGGATACAGATGCTATTGCAGACTATAATACTATGTATTGGTGCTAAATTTTGGGGGAAAGTGTAAAGTCAGGGAAATTCCCCAAGAAAAATGCCTCATCATTCATAAAGTAAAGTTAATATAAAAAATATAAACACTTGAAGAGGTCAAAAATAGTAAAAATGGCGATTTGAATGTATTTATTTATGTATTATTTTTTTTAAAATTATACAGTATGGTACAAAAGTCAATAGAAATACACCATCATGTACTGTATATTATTTATTTTTCAAAAATGTCTGGCTTTTCATGATAGTGATCTAAAGCATTCCAGTTACAATATATTTTCACACATTAGCTTCTAGGTGAAAGTTTAAATCCCAGAAATCATTAAAACAACAAATAAAACAAAATGTAAACACTATCACACTGCTGATCTGGGCAGAAACATTACAATCCACCCAGCCACATCCAGGGGCACCGAGAGGGGGGGGGGGCGGGTACTAATTACCCGAGCCCGGGCTTCTTGATGGAGGCTGCACTGGGAGACTGCTCACGGCTGCTAATGCAGCGTCGGAGCAGTCTCCTGTGCCTATGGGGGGGAGCGATCAAGATGATCGTGCCCCCCATTAGCTGTGCACCGGGCTGAGGGGCACACAGCGCCCTTCTCCCCAGCGCGCAGTGGGCGCTGCACAAATAATGTTTTCTTTTTTTTTCTAAGGGGGCATGGCCACAGCTCCCGCGATTAGGTCATGCCCCCTGTCACCTGGGCCTGGTGTGGCTGTCGGCAGCCCTGGTCACATTTTACATTCCCAAGCCTCTAATATTATAAGCTAAAACTCATCTTTCCATAAGAAATTTGGACTGTAGTTAGATATTAAATAATAAATCCTACTCTTTTACAGTGAATTACTAAATAAAGTACAGTATATGGATAAAATATTTGATGCTTGGTGAGTATATAGACACTCAAGGCCTGATACGGAGGTGCGTGCTATTACAGCCTCGATGCATCTTTTGCCGCAGTGCACCTATCTCTGTATACTAATTACATTGCTGATGGCATTAGCACTGAGACGCCCACCTGACGCAGCTCTAATTTGCAGCTTTGCGTATTAACATGCACCATCGGACACTGCACCTACCCTACGCAAATGCAATTTCTCCATCTGAGCACGGCCCCCGTTGTCACTGGCTGAGCATGGCTCCATCCAGCCCGCTGTTACTTCCCTGAAATGCCCACCGAAACCGGTTTCCTCTGCGTGTCATTTTGATCTGCGTCTTAATCTGTGCCATTTACCCCTTCTCTTCTTCTTCTTGTGCCTTCCATCATTTATTCATTGATTTTTATTTATTAGTTATTGTTATTCTGAATAGGACATATTTCTTTTTATTAGTTGTAGTAACATTGTTATAAAAGGATGTATCCCATCCTTCAATACAAGTATAAGGTATTGAAGGATGGGATACAGATGCTATTGCAGACTATAATACTATGTATTGGTGCTAAATTTTGGGGGAAAGTGTAAAGTCAGGGAAATTCCCCAAGAAAAATGCCTCATCATTCATAAAGTAAAGTTAATATAAAAAATATAAACACTTGAAGAGGTCAAAAATAGTAAAAATGGCGATTTGAATGTATTTATTTATGTATTATTTTTTAAAAAATTATACAGTATGGTACAAAAGTCAATAGAAATACACCATCATGTACTGTATATTATTTATTTTTCAAAAATGTCTGGCTTTTCATGATAGTGATCTAAAGCATTCCAGTTACAATATATTTTCACACATTAGCTTCTAGGTGAAAGTTTAAATCCCAGAAATCATTAAAACAACAAATAAAACAAAATGTAAACACTATCACACTGCTGATCTGGCAGAAACATTACAATCCACCCAGCCACATCCAGGGGCACAGAGAGGGGGGGGGGCGGGCACTAATTACCCGAGCCCGGGCTTCTTGCTGGAGGCTGCACTGGGAGACTGCTCACGGCTGCTAATGTAGCGTCGGAGCAGTCTCCTGTGCCTATGGGGGGGAACGATCAAGATGATCGTGCCCCCCATTAGCTGTGCACCGGGCTGAGGGGCACACAGTGCCCTTCTCCCCAGCGCGCAGTGGGCACTGCACAAATAATGTTTTCTTTTTTTTTCTAAGGGGGCATGGCCACACCTCCCGCGATTAGGTCATGCCCCCTGTCACCTGGGCCTGGTGCGGCTGTCGGCAGCCCTGGTCACATTTTACATTCCCAAGCCTCTAATATTATTAGCTAAAACTCATCTTTCCATAAGAAATTTGGACTGTAGATAGATATTAAATAATAAATCCTACTCTTTTACAGTGAATTACTAAATAAAGTACAGTATATGGATAAAATATTTGATGCTTGGTGAGTATATAGACACTCAAGGCCTGATACGGAGGTGCGTGCTATTACAGCCTCGATGTATCTTTTGCCGCAGTGCAACTATCTCTGTATACTAATTAAATTGCTGATGGCATTAGCACTGAGACGTCCACCTGACGCAGCTCTAATTTGCAGCTTTGCGTATTAACATGCACCATCGGACACTGCACCTACCCTACGCAAATGCAATTTCTCCATCTGAGCACGGCCGCCGTTGTCACTGGCTGAGCATGGCTCCGTCCAGCCCGCTGTTACTTCTCTGAAATGCCCACCGAAACCGGTTTCCTCTGCGTGTCATTTTGATCTGCGTCTTAATCTGTGCCATTTACCCCTTCTCTTCTTCTTCTTGTGCCTTCCATCATTTATTCATTGGATTTTATTTATTAGTTATTGTTATTCTGAATAGGACATATTTCTTTTTATTAGTTGTAGTAACATTGTTATAAAAATATAAGTACAGCATAGTTTAAAAAAAACAGCAATGCATAATAAACAGATTTGTAAGATAGAGGAAGATAATGTGCACTTATTTATATTGTTTAGACACAGATTTAATTTTGACACTAAGTTAATACTCTTTTTGCTTGAACTGGAATTACCCATCAATGTAACAGCCAATTATTTTGATTCTTAGCACATTGTTTAGCTTAAATTCAAAATGATAAATAAAACATAGAGAGATACACAAGTAATACAATATTTCTTTGCAAAATATTATCAAATTGTACTGAATCATAAAATAGGAAAACCCCATTGAAATGTGTTTCAGTATATCCATGGCAACAACCTTTGAAATTACCATGGAAATAGAACAATTTCTCTCCTGTAAGACTTTTATTACATACATAAAGCAAATATTTGGCACAGACTGTTAGTAATGTTAAAAGTGTATACATGGATTTCTGATAAATGATAAAATGAATACATTTGTGTGGTTTTTTTTTTTTAGAGTGTTATTTATCTATTCAGGATGGATACAAAAATATAGCCTGGCACATATAATTTGTAATGTAAAATAAGAAAGAAGTAAGGTATGGTAAGTATTAGTATGGTCAGATTATCAATTTACATTTCACTTCTTCTGTACTTCTTAGAACTACAAGTATAGCGCTCTACTTTTTTATTAACCCTCACAGTATTATGGAGCATAGTTAAAGATGTCTCCTTTGCTGGGTGTAGGATAAAATTGCTAACTCTTGTTGAAGTTACTATTTCTTTCCATTTTAGTGAATATTAATTAGCTTTTAGTTTAAAAGCTACAAAAAAGATAGTTCTCCTTCTATGCCAAAAGTAATTATCCTACACAATTCTAGTAATCTGTCATACACAAATACGTAAAAATATATTCAAACTTTATTAAATGCATCATTGTTCTTGGGAAAACACAATATTAACTCTACTAATTAGTTTTTTTCTTGTGATTAGTTCAATGATTAATGTGTTAAATTATAGAAAGTAATAGGCAGTCCTGTTGCAATTGAAGGTACATTATTTTTTCTAATTTAATGATTTTTTTTTAGAAAATCTAGGTCATTGTCTACTTTATGTAGCCAAAATCCAATTAGATTTACTAAATGCCAGACATCTGCAAATGGTGTCAAATACCTTTGAAGAATGTACTTAATATCTAAATGGTTTGTTTTATTTTAAACATAATAACCATCTATATGCATATGCATATGAAATAACTATGTAAATTGTAATCTTTTTTTTTTTTCATTTCAAACAAAAGGGAAAACATATTTTCCTTACATATGTGTAGGTTAAACCGCTAGATGAGGATATTATTTGTTTATAAAGGTAAATAAATCATCTCCCACAGCAAATCAGATTACACCACAGTGGGAGATAACAATGGATGACTTTCAATACCCTGATTTCTTCAGTACATCTGTGATAGCATACTGCTTCTGCCCATCAAAACAACTAATAGTACACCACCCAAGCGGGGTCTTAAAAGAGCAGAGGCCACTTCTGAGCTTATGTGATCTGAACATATTTTTCTGCATTAGAATTGTAAAATCCTTATTCCCATATTAGATTCAAACAACCCATACAGTGTATTTCTACAAATCAAGTCTGACGAGCTTTGTACATTGAAAGTGCCCTATTTCACTCATACTGCCACCAAAACAATTAATACCACCTTATCACATGCTTGCCAACTTTCTGGCAGCGCCCTCCGGGAGGAGGGCAACCAGGTTGGCGCTGCAGAGGGTGTTACGGCGGTAATAGTGGGTGGTGCAGGGACATGATGGCGCATTTGCGTCATTACGGACCTGCCCCCGCTATACAATGCCGAGAGTTCTGGAATTTTAAAGCAGGGGGCGGGGCTACGATGAAGTGATTCAAAGTGAAACACTTTTTTGGACCCATCTGGACCAGCCACTGTTGACAGGCAGGGGCCCTGAAAGCCACGTCGGGCCAAGAGAAAGGTGGTGTGGCTTACATCCAGGAGGAGTGGTCATTCCCCCATGGGATTAAAACAACAACAAAAAAAACATTTTTGCAGTACCGTATAGTGCTGGGGAGGGGGGTGCTGTGAGCCTCTCAGCCTGGCGCAAAGCCAGGGAGGGGGGCATGATCAGCATGATTGCTCCCCCCATTGGCATAAGAGATTGCTGAGGCATCTGTTCAGCAGCCTACAAGCAGTCTCCCACTGTATCCCAGCACACAACAACATGTGCTGGGCTGCTGTGAGGTAAGAGAGAGGGTTAGGGCAGCACTGGACCCCTCCAGTAAGCCTGGGCCAGAGTAATTAGAACCCACTCCCCCCCTCTCTGTGCCCCTGTTGACAGGTAACTGCAGGGGGTGTTGGGGTGGCACCTGGGAGACTTGCCCTCTCCTGCATGGGGGAACAGGATGTGCCACCAGATATTTGGGAGCTTCCCGGCTATTGCGGTAGAGTAAGCAGCTATACCTTACCAGCAATGACACGTCACAAAGAATGGATGCAATTTTTGGCCAAATGGCTATTTGCATTATTTTCTTTTGCACCTCTTTTAAACACACATATGTAAAAGTATATGGATATTCTGTATTATGGATGCATTCAGCACAATCTGTAGCTTAAATTTCATGTGAATCAGATATAGTGTATATAACTTGTGTGAGATATTTAGGTACATATTATGTTTTAGGTAAAGTTTTCAATAAAAATATTAACAGTGCATTGGATTGTTTTAGGATTGTAGTTAATATGATGTTTAAAGTTGTGCTGCTAAATATATATAATGTCATTGTACACTGCAGCATTGGTTTTCAATACAAATTTTTAGCATGCCCTGAACATAAAGTATAAGAATGCACTTCCTATTTATATATGACTCCAAAACATTATGATATGAAATTCAATTTAGCTCAAGTACAAATGTAAAGCTGTTTTTTTTCTGAAAAATAAGTAATATACAATTAGGGCTTAGAGTTGAGGTTTAGCATTAAAAAACAATTATATATTTCTGCACACATAATTACCTGCAAAATCACTTTGAGTTAAAGATATCTTGAGATGGGTTCATTATGATGTTGGACAGGATGTTGTGACAGGAACTCCATGTCAACAAAGTACACATTGATTTGTCCATTATGTCGACATGCACAATATCAACTTGGAACATGTCATAAAGTTGAAATGTTGACAAGTCACCTTACCCTAGCCCTAACACTAATCTTAATACTAAAACCTTAATAATAAAATATTTAATGTTGACATTATCATTATATAGATATTTATCGATATTTTAACAATGTTGGTGCAGGTGTTGACATGTAGCATGTTGGCATTTTAACCATGTCAACATCGCACAATTCATCATTCTGGTATCGACATTATGACTGTCTGTACAGAAATTGATAACAAGATTACTGAACACCCCTGAGATAAGTGTATGTTTAAATTACTAGAGTACAGACACATTCCGTGCTAAGATCCACTCAGCATCATCAATTTGTACAAAAACTTGCCCCAAACCTATGGGTCATGCAATGAGGATGTAGCTTACATCCTGGCTTTTGGTATGCAGGTGCTCAGAATGCCAACACCAGTCAGAATCCCAACGCCAGCAACCCTACCACCAGCATCCTGACGGTAAGTATTGGGGTTAGCAGGAGGGTCAGGGGACTCAGTATCCTAACCCTGTCAGAATGCCGGCATCGGGATTCTGACCGCCAGAAGCCTGAGCACCAGCAACCCGTACCCAACCCATGCAATGATACACCTGTTACTGCGCATATTAACAATACGTGTAAGTCAAAGATGGATTCTTGTCTCAGTGATGCAGTTAACGTGTGTCTATTGATCCTTCTGTACTAAACTTGAATGCCTCTAACCTGCCTCTCAAGCACAAATGGCTGCAAGTATAAGAAACACTAAACTCAGAATTTGGGTCCAACTCATTCATGTGCACAGTGCAAAACACTTTACACAAATCACATTTTTAGATTGCACAAATGGATTTACACCTATCTCTAAAACAGACCCTCAGGGGTATATTTACTAATATGCCGGTTTACAAAAGTGGAGATGTTGCCCATAGCAAACAGATTCTACTTATCATTTATCAATTTACTTATCATTTACCATTTATTTTATAGCACCTTCTAGAAAATGATAGCTAGAGGTTCCTATGGGCAACATCTCTGCTTTTGAAGACCCACACTTTAGTAAATATACCCCTCAGTGTGTAAAAACTGAGACTCAGATTTTCAGTAAGGATCCCTAAAGAAATGCATATCAACATCTCGCAAAACACACTGATATGAAATGGCTATGGTTATAGTGTTTTTACAGAGTGAATAGTTCACTTTAGTGTTATTGTAATGGGGGAAAAGATACAATGTTCCCCCAGTTTAATTTTTTTTTTTTCTAATCACAAAGTTTCTGAAATATTCACATATTTCAATTTATTTGTGAATATAAGTGAAGACCTACTGATGTAGAAAATGCCACCTTGAAACATGAGACTTAGCTGCTGTTATGGTGAAGGTAGCATACACCTTGATCTAAATTAAGTCATCTTATATCAAAGTGTTAAAACAAGAAAAAAAAATTACAATAGCAATGAACAGCAGAATCTCAAAGCACATTGTCACTACGTAAGTGCTTATCTCATTGCCATATAATCTAGGTTATTGAGAATATTGGTGGCATTATATATATACAGTTTGGTTTGACAAAGCACCAATATAACAGAATTCATATAGTCTAGGGCGCATTTGTTAAGGGAACATACTTGTTGGTAAGCAAGAGTTACAGCATTACAGGGTAGTACTTCATCGATAGTATACGGTTAAATAAATTAAAAGCTGCTAGCCGAAGCAAATGCAATTCTATACTGTTGCACTTCTATGATTAATGTGTATGTATTTACTTGAGTTAATATTTCAGTAGTAGTAAAATGTATATTTGCAATAATAGCTCAGACGTATGGCTGGGCAATAAATGTTTTGTTGCATTTTCTATCTCTGCAATTTTCAATAACATGGAAACTTCTATTCCGTTTATTAATCTCTAATCTTTCCATGCTTATAAAATTTTTCATATTTTGCTGTTAGAAGTACCCCTCTAGTGGTGAGCCCAGTGAAATATAAACACATTTGATAGTAGGATAAACTAGCAGATATATCTAATCTGCCCAATTATTTATCTGTATTTTTGCTGGGCATCAGGACCATAATTAGGGTGCACATGCCCTGTGGGCGGAACTGGCCGCCTCCACCCGTGATCACGACCACTACCTCTTCTAATGCCCGCTACAATGTATAATAGTTCCGGTTTGCCCGACTCTTTATCTGCCGGGCTCACCGCTACTAACACACATTAGCAGGCCGGGCAGCGCTGCAGCTGCTTGCCACTGTGGTCCGCCCTCTACCTGTGTCACTGTCTCAGGGAGGGACTGAGAGAGGTGTCATGATGTGTCACCCAGTTCAGTCCCACAGACCCCTGTACCGAGGAGCTGCGGTGGCGCTGCTATTCCTCCGGCGTTGGGCTGCCATCCTGCAACTGCCAGATAATGTACAGATACTGCGGCTTCCCCCAGCCCAGCTTCCACAGTGATCTGCTGAACTTTGTTATGAAGGTTACAAAGTGCTGCTTTTTGGAAAAAGACCAGGTGGGAGGGGGGATCTGTACTGTGTGGCATAATGTGTAAGTAGGGGGAGGGGATTTGCTCTATGTGGCATAATGTGTATGGAGCATCACTGCTGTGGTCATAATGTGTAATGGGCATTACTACTGTGTGGCGTAATCTGTAAGAGGCATTACTAATGTGTGGTCATAATGTAAGGGGCATTACTACTGTGTGGTCATAATGTGTAAGGGGCCTTACTACTGAGAGCATAATGTGTAAGGGACATCACTACTGTGGGCATATTGTGTAAGGGGCATTACTACTGTGTCCCTTTACAGATTACTACTGTGTGGCGTAATCTGTAAAGGGACATGTAGTGTAATGTGTATAAGGGGCACTACTGTGTATCGTAATGTGAATTGTGGGTAATATAGTATGGCCACGCCCTTTCCCTACAAGGCCCCCCCATTCTTTTGGCCATGCGTCTGTGATGCGCACTGTCCCTGTTTACAATATAGGGGGCACCATTGCACTTTCTGGCACAGGGCACCATAATGTCTAGTTATAGCTCTGCTGGGCATACAGGGCCGGTTCTACCATTACGCATGGTATGCAGCTGAGTAGAGCACCACATAGTGGAGGGCGCCTCAGCTGCGACCATGCAGGCCACAGGCAGACTGTGTCTCTGTGACACAGCTGCACTGCACGTGTAGCGCTGACCAGACGGAGTTCGGTCAGCACTACACAGTGACAAACACACAGCTACCGACGCCAGCAGCTGTGTGTTTTTGTTGATTAGCAGCCAATGAGAGACAGTCAGACTCTCATTGGCTACTGCACTCACTGCCGGAGCCAGGCTGGAGCTTTCCGGCTCCCTCAGTGGGTAATGGGAGAGAAGTCATGACGTTTCTCCCATAATGCAGAGCGGCCCGGCCTGGGAGGATGGACTGAGGAGCGGATGGCATCGGCCGGAGCGGAGATTCAGGTAAGTGTTTTTATATTTATTACATGTTTGTCTACTTGGGGGGGTTACTACTGGGGCACTGCATGGGGGGGCATTCCTTGGGGGCACAACAAGGGGGGGACTACTACAAAGGGGGGACTACTACAAGGGGGTGGCTACTACTGGGGCACTGCATAGGGGGGAACCTCCACTGGGGGCACAACAAGGGGAGGGAATACTACAAAGGGGGGACTACTACAATGGGGTGGCTACTACTGGTGCACTGCATGGGGGGACCTCCACTGGGGGCACAACAAGGGGGGACTACTAGTAGGGACCCTACAAGGGGGGACTACTACAAGGGTGGGGACTACCACTGGGGGCACTTCATCGAGGGACCACTACTCGAGGCACTATATAAAGGGCAATACTGGGGCACTGCATAGGGGGGAACCTCCTTTGGGGGCACAACAAGGGGGGGACTACTACAAGGGGTGGCTACTACTGGGGCACTGCATAGGGGGGAACCTCCACTGGGGGCACAACAAGGGGAGGGAATACTAAAAAGGGGGGACTACTACAAGGGGGTGGCTACTACTGGTGCACTGCATAGGGGGGAACCTCCACTGGGGGCACAACAAGGGGGGACTACTACAAGGGGGGACTACTAGTAGGGACCCTACAAGGGGGGACTACTACAAGGGTGGGGACTACCACTGGGGGCACTTCATCGAGGGACCACTACCTGGAGGCACTATATAAAGGGCAATACTGGGGCATTGCATAGGGGGGAACCTCCTTTGGGGGCACAACACGGGGGGTGCTACTACAAGGGGTGGCTACTACTGGGGCACTGCGTAGGGGGGAAGCCTCCACTGGGGGCACAACAATGGGGGGACTACTACTAGGGACACTACAAGGGGGGTCACTACAAGGGGGGGGGCTACCACTGGGGGCACTGCTTCGAGGGACCACTACTGGGAGCACTATATAAAGGGCAATACTGGGGGTACTGCATAGGGGGGAACTACAACTGGGGCCACTGTTTAAAGGGCACTGCATAAGGGGTACCACTATTGGGGGCACTGCATGGGGGGACTACTACTGGGGGCACTGTATAAGGGGCACTGCATAGGGGTTACCACTACTGGAGGCACTGCATAGGGGGAAGTACTACTGGGGGCACTATATAAGGGGCTTACTACTGGGTCACAAGGGGCACTGTACAGGGGGTACCACTACTGGGGGCACTATATAAGGGGCACAACAAGGGGAGGGAATTCTACAAAGGGGAGACTACTACAAGGGGGTGGCTTCTACTGGTGCACTGCTTAGGGGGGAACCTCCACTGGGGGCACAACAAGGGGGGACTACTACAAGGGGGGACTACTAGTAGGGACCCTACAAGGGGGGACTACTACAAGGGTGGGGACTACCACTGGGGGCACTTCATCGAAGGGACCACTACTGGAGGCACTATATAAAGGGCAATACTGGGGCACTGCATAAGGGGGAACCTCCTTTGGGGGCACAACAAGGGGGGGACTACTACAAGGGGTGGCTACTACAGGGGCACTGCGTAGGGGGGGAGCCTCCACTGGGGGCACAACAAGGGGGGACTACTACTAGGGACACTACAAGGGGGGGCACTACAAGGGGGGGCTACCACTGGGGGCACTGCTTCGAGGGACCACTACTGGGGGCACTATAGAAAGGGCAATACTGGGGGTACTGCATAGGGGGAACTACAACTGGGGCCACTGTTTAAAGTGCACTGCATAAGGGGTACCACTATTTGGGGCACTGCATGGGGGGGACTACTACTGGGGGCACTATATAAGGGGCACTGCATAGGGGGTACCACTACTGGAGGCACTGCATAGGGGGAAGTACTACTGGGGGCACTATATAAGGGGCTTACTACTGGGTCACAAGGGGCACTGCACAGGGGGGACCACTACTGGGGGCACTATATAAGGGGCACTGCGTAGGGGGTACCACTACTGGGGGTACTGCATAGGGGGACTACTACTGGGGGC
The DNA here is from genome assembly GCA_031769625.1 of Taudactylus pleione. Taxonomy (NCBI): domain Eukaryota; kingdom Metazoa; phylum Chordata; class Amphibia; order Anura; family Myobatrachidae; genus Taudactylus; species Taudactylus pleione. Next base: position 75,824,748 of record JAUIMM010000040.1, on the reverse strand, counting down.
ACAAGGGGCACTGCATAGGAGGGGTGACAAAAAATATACTTGCTTACCAAAAAATTTGGGATAGGGCCGGCCCTGTGGGCATACACTATACAAGTGGTTTCCTGGGGTGCCACGGGGCATTACAGGAGTGCTACGGGTTGGTGGTTCAGGACCAAATCAAATGATTTATGGTCAATGTGATAGGCAATACCAGAGCTGGTGGCTGCCAGTCATAAAATATGTGGAAATTGAGAATTGCAACCCTGTCCACCTAAACACAATTGAACCTAAGGATGACATATAAGCACAATATGTGATGTTCTGGGTTGTTTGTGGACCCGGGGTGGTAGCAGGAGCGAACACAGAAGCAGATTTGAAAATAAAACTAGGATTTTTAATAAGTGCTTGAGTAGACATATAATGGCAGTAAATAAAAGTCCAGGAATATATAAATGTGCACAAGAGTTCTGTGGTGGGAGTAGAAGGGTTAATGTCCAAGTAGAAATAATTAGAGCTGTCCAGGTGTGCAGGTAGTGAAACTAAAAATAATCAAGCCAGGTTTGCAGGTAGTGAACTGAAAATAATCAAGCCAGGTTTGCAGGTAGTGAACAGAAGCGCAGGATGTCAGCAGGCTCAGGCACTCAGGTATGGGCAAGGGTGATGGAGGAAGTGGGGTAGTCCAGTGGGAGCTAGGAGCTGACAGGCAGACTGGCAGACAGCGAATTCACAGGAACAGGTAAGCACAGAGAACTCCCTCTCAGCTAGGCTGAGATACACGTTGCACTGGCAAAGAAGGAAGGCACTGACCCTTCCTAAATACCCCATGCCGTGCTGTTACTGGCCGGAGGGAACATGTGACTCACCAGGATTGGCCAGCCGCATCACATGGCCAGAAGGGAAGATGGCGGCGTCCATGCCAAATGGAATGGAGACGCCACCAGGCCTTACCCGCACAACAACGCGCGCAGCCAAAGCCCCCCGCCAGACACCAGCCCGCGCCACAATGACCTCACAGGTAACACTCACCTAGCGCCATGCTGAAATACCCTGGCCGTGACAGTACCCCCCCTTTTGGGGTGGCCTCAGGACACTCACCAGGCTTCTCCGGATGGGCAGAATGGAATCTCCTGATGAGCATGGGAGCGTGGACATCACGAGCATCACTCCAGCAACGTTCCTCTGGACCGTAACCTTTCCTGTCCAGCAAATACTGTAGATGACCTCTGCGTAGACGAGAGTCCAAGATCTGGGCGACCTCAAACTCAACTCCTCTCTCCGTCTGGACTCGAGGAGAAGCAGTTAGAGCACTATGGAATTTATTCAGGACCAGGGGCTTCAATAAGGAAATATGGAAGGAATTAGGGATTTTTAGGTATGGGGGTAACTGTAGACGATAGGCCACGGGATTAATGACTTCTGTTATGGAGAAGGGACCGATGAAGCGTGGTGCAAATTTCATAGAAGGAACCCTCAGATGAAGATTCCGGGTGGATAACCAGACCTGGCTTCCAACTTGCATGCGTGGAACTATTCTACGCTTCGTTTCGGCCTGGGTCTTATAGCGAGAGGATGCCTTCAACAAATCAGACCGTACTTGAGTCCAGATGGCAGCAAAATTCTGCACCGTGTCCTCCACGGCCGGAACATCGAAAACAGGCAGGCTTCGGAATTCGGGAACACGAGGATGAAGGCCATATACAACCTGAAATGGCGTTTGGTAAGTTGACGAGTGGGAGGAAGCATTATGTGCAAACTCAGCCCACGGCAGCAAGGCAGCCTAATTGTCCTGGGAAGATGACATAAAAATTCTTAAGAAAGTCTCTAGATCTTGATTAACTCTCTCGGTGGAGCCGTTGCTTTGCGGATGGTAGGCCGTGGAAAAGTTTAACTTCACTTGAAGAACAGAACACAAAGCCCTCCAGAATTTTGCAGTAAACTGCACACCACGGTCAGAGACAATTTCAGCAGGAAGGCCGTGTAGACGAAATATGTGTTGGACAAACAACTGTGCCAGGTCAGGGGCAGAAGGTAACTTCTTCAACGGTATATAGTGGACCATCTTAGAAAATCAGTCTATTACAACCCAGATAGTGTTGAAACCTTGAGAGACTGGCAGGTCTGTGACGAAATCCATGGAGAGATGCGTCCATGGACGTGATGGAGTAGGTAATGGAAGCAATTCCCCAGCTGGAGCTTGTCGTGATGATTTATGCTGGGCACAGGAGGAGCAGGAAGAGATAAACTCCATTATGTCTGCCTTCATAGAAGGCCACCAATAGTGTCTTTTCAGGAACTCCAAGGTCTTCCGAGTGCCTGGGTGATGGAGGAAGCGGGGTAGTCCAGTGGGAGCTAGGAGCTGACAGGCAGACTGACAGACAGCGAATTCACAGGAACAGGTAAGCACAGAGAACTCCATCTCAGCTAGGCTGAGATACACGTTGCACTGGCAAAGAAGGAAGGCACTGACCCTTCCTAAATACCCCATGCTGTGCTGTTACTGGCCGGAGGGAACATGTGACTCACCAGGATTGACCAGCCGCATCACATGGTCAGAAGGCAAGATGGCGGCGCCCATGCCAAACGGAATGGAGACGCCGCCAGGCCTTACCAGCGCAGAGTGACAACAGGCCCGCACAACAACGCGCACAGCCAAAGCCCCCCGCCAGACACCAGCTCCGCCACCAGACAGCCCACGCCACAATGACCTCACAGGTAACACTCACCTAGCGCCATGCTGAAATACCCTGGCCGTGACACAATATACTTGATTTAATCATTTTTGCAGAATTTCGTAATAAGAAACTTTTGGCCTATTGGTGTCATGAAAAAAATGCTCATACTCTAGGGCACCAAGACTCAATAAGGTTTGTGAATCACTGCACTATACAATTATCTGGGCAAATTACCCAATAACAATGGATCGCCCAGATAATTGTACTGTGTATATGTGCGCGTCCGATCTGAAAAGATCGATTGGTATGAAGAATCGTCCAGCATGTCCATTTGCTGCAATATTTTGAAGTTACAAGTTGGCCGCATCGGGCAGTGTATGCACTGCCGCAGTCGACCGACAGACATCTCCCCTGTACCTTCACAGGGGAGGAACAGGGAAATGTATCCTCCACAGCGGAGAAAGCCAGATATCAGGTGCCATACACTGTGACATATCTCATAGTGTATGGCCATGATATCTGCTGGACATAAGGCTGCCAGATAAAAGGTCTGTCAGTATGACACACATTTTATCTGTCAGTGAGTACCCAGCATTACACTGATGTTGTATTAAATTCTAGTGACACTGCATGACAGCCGTAGCACAATATCCTACTAGTTAGTGCCATGGGCATTCATTTGTGCGAGTTCAACTAGATATTTGCCTACAGTAAGTGCAACGGTTTACCGAGCCAGATGAATTGCAGGGGGTATTCCCATGTACTTTTAATTGGATGTATCAGATGCCTTCCAGTTGCGCATCAGGAGATGATTACATATCTAAACACACTTTTCTAATATAATAAAAAGCTAAATAGTGTTATATTCAATAAATACAGCCCCAATCTATCCTCACTTTCATGATTAGTTCAAATCATAAATAAGAATTAATGAAACAATATTTAGAAGACAAACTAAAATAGTTTATATATTGAATGCAATGACTCTAAAGTGATAGTAGGTTCACCTCTTGATAAGGGGGACAAATTTATTAAGCAGCATCTTGAAATCCTGGCAGGATTGCAGCAATTTTTCAGCTTCATAGTAACAGCTGTGCTTTGACCACTAAGAGAGTTCCAATCATACATGCCTACTTTCCCGGTTTGGTCGGGAGCCTCCCGAAAATCGGATGCTGCTCCCGACCTCCCGGAAAAGTAGGCACATGTCCCATTAATAAAGCCTCCCTCCCGCCCACCGGAGGTATTAGAAAAAATATTTACCTTCAGCGGGGGCGTGGGGGGCGGGGCTGATGACGCGATTTGCACTAAATTGCGTCATTGTGACCCCACCCCCGGCAACACAATAACGAAATTACAGGCATCTTGTTGCCAGGGACGGGGCCGCGACGATGTGATTGCGAGATCATGCCCTCGTCCCACCCTAAAAACTTTGCCACGCCCCCCTGCTGTGCCGAGCTGGCTGCCTCTCCCGGAAGAGGCAGCCAGAAAGTCGGCAAGCCTGGTTCCAGTGCATTCCTATAGCAGTGGCTGGGAATCAACTATCAATTGCAATGGGACAGAAGTGGAGCTTTATAGTTTTTTTGTTTTATGCAAAGTTCCCAGGATGCCTATATGGAATGAAGAGGACCCTAAATATATAGATCTGAGCTATAAAGTAGTGAATAATGATGTGTGGGCCCTGTAAGTCAGTGTATGCTTGCACTTATCCTAAGTAACAGTATGCCTTGGTAGCCATTATGGATGGCCATCGGTCTGGTGTCCATCGATGGTTACCCCTGATTGGGCCAGCAGTGATTACCATCCTTGGCACAAAAACCATCTATGGTGAACCATCGATGGTTTACACCCACTGGATGGCCACCGCTTCTGGGTGCATGGCGGGTCACGGATCAATCAAAAATAGGGGTGGGACTAAGCTCTGTCCTGTTAAGAAATAAAAAACATTGGCTCCTACTCATCGATCAATGGCTGGCTCTCTGCCATCAATGGCAAAACTAGTTAACATCGGGCGGTCCCCATCGATGTTTTGAAAACATTGAGGGTCGGTGGCCATCCCTAGTAGCCATTTAAATTGTGAATGACAGGGCTAGCAGGGACCTGTAGTGTACTTCACTGGTAAAGAACAGTATTAATTCTATCACCAGGGATGTGGGGAATATCCTTAAGGGGCACATCCACTAGCAGATAGTGGAACGACAGTACGATTACAACATTGTAATCGTACAGTCATTCCTCTTCCCCTGCAGTGCCTACACTGAACGATATGTCGTTCAGTGTAGGCACCCTCCCTCATCCCTGAACATGGTCAATCTGTCGTTATCGGCAGATTGACCAGCATGTTCAGGCGATGATTGATGTCAGAAACGACCAGCGGGAGCGCTAATCGCTGGTCGTTTACGATATTATAGTGCACAATCTGTGCACGAATAATGATTGATTGAACGATGTCGTTATCTTTCAATCGCTCATTAATATCACCTAGTGGATGTGCGCCTTTAGTGATATCAGCAAGGGTCTTCATTTTTTCCCGTGAGCCGAACTTCCTTAGATATTCCAGCCCTGCGTCGACCGGCCTAGTGCTTCATGTTCCCCCTGCTATAGTACCATCACCGCTTATTGCTGGTTAGTTGAAAATTTGGGGTGACCTCAAGATCTTTGTTTTCCAATATGACCTTAGGCTTATTGCCCACCACACACACTTTTATTTTTTTATTTTTCTTTCATTGCCAAAAATATATAAAAGGCTGCACAAACAGATGTGTCCACATACATTTATCCTCACATCATTCCAAATATCTGTTTGGTGCTCCACAGACCTTACAGCTAAGCCACACCATGCATCTCAGACTTTTTCACAAAATATGCATTGCATTACTCATGCAACCAAATTACAATGCACGGGTACACTGGAAACCAGTTCTAGCATTACATGTAACTGCTGTGCGTGACTGAGACGCTAACCTGTTCCTTTGTGGCAAAAACCTTAGTGCATAGTACACTGTAAGACCCACAGTCTGGAAATCGCTATCCACGCTGAAGCGTTTAAGTCGTGACATGCATTTCACATCATATGGAGAAAAAAAGATAGGTGTATGAGGTCACATTTGAATCGTAAGGATCCATTTAATTGTTCTTTAACATATAGAACATTTAAAAGTTGTATTGTTGTAAAAAAACTAATAGCTGCGTTAAATAGGCAAAGAAAATGTGGCCATTGTTTCATACTAAAAAAGGAAAGGAGTTATTAATCAGAATTCATGGCCTGATTAATCACGGATCACAATTGCAACAGCATACGTAGATCAGCCAATGGTGCGCACTGCGCATGTGTATGCACCACAGTGGGTGTGCACAAGATAGCATTGCAATCGCACTGTGATCATGCATACAGATAGAAAGCCATCGCAAAGTTAGAGACAGGATGGCAGCATTTGAGGGTGGTGACGGGGGAGTGGACGGAGAAACGCAGGCGTTATTATCCATTTAAATGCAGTTAGATGGGTGTGTATAAATTAGCCACTGCGACGGCTTACGAAGCTTGACTACTCACTGCATGCAACAAGACTTGAAATTGCTGTGACAGGTCAGACCCGCTGTAATTCTGCATAAGGGGCTGATGTTACTCGATGTTATCGATGTATACACAAGACTGCGAGGCCTTACAGATGTGAGAAAGTGATAGTGAGCGTCTTTATGCTGGCTTAGCAGTTGCAAACATTTGCATATTTTCACAGCAGAACTGTGTGCATAATCACAGCTGCGATCACAATAGCGATCTGTAATGAATCAGGCCCTTAGTAAAAAAATTCCTACATTTACATAACTACTGACTTTAGAATGTCGGTTAAGCAGATTGTATACAGAACTAAAGCCAGTAATGCTATACAGAATATTCCTCTGTTTCTCTACATTCTGATTTGTCAAAGTATTAGACAATGACCACATAGAAAAAAATTAAATTGTGGTTTAATTAAGATGCTGTTCAGTTTCCAACATCACAACATTTTTAATTCATACTTACTGACCTATTACTTTAGTATACTCACCTTTATATTTGCTACCCATCTATAAAATACTAATAAACCCACTGTACGTTACATATAGAAAAAAAAAAATATATATATATATATGTATATATATATATATATATATATATACATACAGTGGGTCCGTTAATAAGTTCATTGATGTGCATATACTTATTTCAGTCACTTCTGAGATTACTTCACTGACTTCCTCCTGAAACTAGTTGTAAGAGTTAACAATTTGACAAAAGAGTGTTAAGTACCAATGTAAAAAGCACAGTATATAACACTAATAGGTGAAGTGACGACTGGGTCAGAGCTTTTTCAAAACAACAGGTATTGTGAGGTGTTCCCAGTATGCAGTGATTAGTAACTACCATAAGTGGTCCAAAGAAAGACAACCGGTGAATCGGTGATAGCTAATTGATGTTAGCCCAAAGCTCATTGATGTGCGTGAGGAGCAAAGGCTAGCCCATCTGGTCCTATCCAACAAAAGAGCTACTGTAGCACAAAGTGCTTAAAAAATGAATGCTGGCTGTAATAGAAAGGTATCAGACCACACAGTTCATAACAGCTTGATGCATATGGGGCCATGAAGCCACGACTAGTCAGTGGGCCCATGCTAACTCTTGTCCACCACCATAAACGCCTATACCTGGAATGTGAGTGTTAGAACTGGACCATTGAACAATGAAAGAAGGTGGCCTGATCTGATGAATCACATTTTTTACATCATGTGGACAGCCAGGTAAGTATGTGTCATTTACCTGGGAAAGAGAGGGCACCAAGATGCACTATGGGAAAATGGTGAGCAGATGGAAGTACAGTAGTGTGATGTTCTAGTCAATGTTGGGAAACCTTGGGACATGGCATTCATGTGGATGTTACTTAGACACATACCACCTACCTAAACATTGTTGCAGGCCATGTAAACTCATTTATGGCAATGGTATTTCCTGATGGCAGTGGTCTCTTTCAGCAGAATAAATCATCCTGCCAGATTACAAAAGTTTTTCAGGTATAGTTTGAGAAACATGATAAAGAGTAAAATGTGTCACCTCCAAATTCCCCAAATCTCATTCTGATCAAATACCTTTGGGATGTGCTGTCCGGGCCATGCAGGCCCACCTTGCAACTTACAGGACTTAAAGGATCTACTATTACCATGTTGGTGCCAGATACCACAAGACCCCTTCAGAGGCTTTGTAGAGTCTATGTCTCGAAGGGTAAGAGCTGTATTAGTGGCACACAGGGGACCTAGACAATATTAGGCAGGTGGCAGGTGTAATGGCTGATTGGTGTGTGCCTTATATATATATATATATATATATATATATATAGTGTATACTGTATATTTTAAAGTGTTTTTGGAATCCTTTCTAAACCTACAGTAGAGAACCCTGACAACAATAGTCCCAATTTAAACTCTCAGTCACTCTCATTCATCTTGTTTCAGCTATGTCTTCTAACGTATAGATTGTAAGTTTCTCATCAGCAGGTTTTTGTATGTCCTGTTTTCCCAACTACACAATGCTGCAGATCCCTGTAGCACCTTAGAAATTAATTACAATAATAATAATTTTAGCAAATTAGGATTCTTTATTTATACCGGTGTGGGAATCCTGACAGTAAGTTAGGGGGGGGGGGTAACATTAGTATTAGGGGTTAGGCACTAGAGGGAGAGTTAGGGTTAGGCACTAAGGTGGGAGGGTTAGGTTTAGGGTGCAGGGAGGGCGATGTTAGGTTTAGGCACCAGGAAGGGAGGGTAGGGAGAAGGGGAGGGTTTGGATACATACCGAACAGGTGTTGGTATACAAACCATGTCTAGATGCTGGCATTGGGATTATGACCGCCAGGATTCTGAGCGGCAACATCCTGTACCCAACCTGATGGGCCAAGTGGTTCTTATCTGCCATCAAATTCTGTTTATATGTTAGATTATTCCTGCTCCCAATATGGGTCAATGTTTTACATTTTTGTTTGTTGCCCCCTCTTTGGGGGATTGCCAACAAGATTAAACAAATGTCCTCTTGTGCCAACTCTAATATCACTAGCTCAGTCCATTCTTTAGAGTGGCACTCATCAAAATATGGCCTCTACACTGTGTATATGCTTTTTATTGACCTTAACTCTTAACATTGATTTTAACTCATCCCCTCCTTTGTCACCTGTGCTCTTAAAGGGAGATAAAGGGGCCAATCCTTAGTGTCACTCACTGACAGAGTTGTACTAATTTATGAGCAACCGCGGCTTTTCCTCATGCCAATGTTAGTTTGTGCTTCCTCTTTGTCTTTGTACATGTGTTAAACCGATTTAATGCAAACTTACATACTCTCCCAGAAGGTGCAGAAGACCGAAAGAGTGGGTGGTTCTGCTGTATCCCACACACTCCCAGTAAAGTGGGCATGATGGGGAGATAATAGCAGGATTTGCAGGTCTGTAGGGGGGCAAAGCTAAAATAACTTGCATCATTTTATCCCTGCCCCCTTCTCACAAACCATGATTCTCAGGATTTTGGCGGGGCTGGGGCCAAATAACATAAGGCTATTGGCCCCGCCCTCAAATTTGTCATCTGCATCTGCCCTCCAGTCTTCATCCAGAGAGAAGAATATAAATTAGCCAAGTATGAATTCATGTGCAACTAAAGCCACAGCTGAGCATCTCTGGTACGCTGTGAGCAGCTATTTTACTGCATCTGTGATTTTAGCCAGGCATCTCACACTGTATGGTGTAAAGATGTTCAGTATATGAAGACACATGTATAAACTTATGGAAATGGTAAAAATAAAAAGTCCAAATATTTCTTGCCTTAAATGCATGTACAGTAAATGGAAATTTGCTGATCTAATATTTTGCTGCTTTAAGGCACTACATATAACTGCAAAGTCCCATTCATATATTGTGTGCACAATATAGTGTTTGAAAACCATACTGTTCTTGATATTATAGTGTCAAGACCTTTGTTTGAATTTTTTCACAGCTATGTAATAATTAATAATTCTAACGCTTTGAAGCCAGAAACAATTCTTACAAATAATCTAGTAAATGTGTGTTTTTTTGTTAAATATTTTTTTAATTATAATCATATATTTTAAGCTGACTTCATATCTGCAATCTCAGCTTTTTCAGTTTGGTATACAGTAGTTGGAACCTTTTCATTGAGTTTTCTTTATTATATTACCCTTTGAAACCATAACCAGGGATTAACATCAAATTAATTAACAGCAGCCATTGTAGGTGGCATTGATTATTGGGTTTTATAATGATAGGTATTGAATTATTTAGTACTTGTCAAAATAATTCTTGGCCCACACCTGGGGATGTTAGTTACTTTGATGCTAATACCCAACTTTGTTTATTAAAGCTGGCCGTAAATTAGGAAAACTTTCATTCAACCATCCAAATAGTTAGCTTTTTGGAATGAAAATCTGGTAATTTATGGGAGCAAAAGACTTTTAGCTATTTGCTCCCAAATGCCAGAAAACAGATGAAAGCAGTCGTTGGTAAATCTGTTTGAATTAACCAACTTGCATGAATGACAGCTTTTGTCAATTTTCTGGGGTTTTGGAGCAGAATCGGTATGATATCCCGGCTGCCGCATAGCCGGGAGTTCGAATCCCAGCAGCGGCAGCCCGACAACATAGCAGAGCCCGGCAGCGGAAGGCCGACAGTGCTGGAAATTCCGATTGTGGTAAGGTAAGTATCAACTAATCTAACCTAACCCCCCTAACCCTAACCCTCCTTAGGGGTGCCTAACCCTAACCTCCCCCCTTTGCCTAACCCTAATCCCCCCTCTAAGTGCCCAACCCTAACCCCCCCTTCCCCACTGCCTAAACCTAAGTCCACCGGGGGGTGCCTAACCCTAAGTCCCCCCCGGGGGTGCCTAACCCTAACCCTCCCTCCCGGGGGGGTGCCTAGCCCTAAGTTCCCCCCGGGAGCCCTATACCTAACCCTCCCCCCCCGTGGGCTGTCCACTGGTGGTGTCCGGTGTCGGGGAAATGACATGCGTCTAGATATAGACGCTGGTCATTTATCCCACGCCGGGATAAAGCAGTCGGGAAGCCGGCTGTCGGGAATCCGGCAGCCGGCTTCCTGATTGTATACCTTGGGAGCAACTGGCTGATTGCCATTTGCTCCCATTACCAGATTTTCATTCCAACTAACCAGCTAGTTGGATGGTTGATTAAAAGTTGGCCTAGTGTATGGAAGGTTTTAGTGCTATACAATGCCAAACTTTCAGGGTGAAAAGCCTCAACCTTTTTTGACTGGAATGCTTTGTTCTGAAGTTCTATTTTCAAGGTATAAACACAGTGTGTTGTTGCATTTTTAGCAGTTTATTTATTGAACCAAGTGAGACATGGTATTTATTGTATGTCAGACAGTCTTTCTCAGAAATAGTATATGTGTGAATCACTTAATGAGTAGACAGATATCTTGATATTTGAAGTAATGCATGTAGTATCTATATGTGCTAAGCTGAATGGATACTACATAAAATATATCATTTGAAATAAACATAAACAATCACTATGGACCAGTACACAGAAGTTCATGGAGAATTAGTAATTAGTATTCATAATTATTTTGGTGTTTACTATACTGTAAATGCTATAAATACTGTACTTATCCATAGAGATTGATAATCACTATCCTTAAAGGGTATGGTGCATTGCACATATGCTGCCCAATAGCGGACATTTATTGAACTGTGATATCACTTATGCACTTATGTTGGGCCTGATTCTGAGTTGAAAGCAAGGCCAGAAGCGGACACACCCAGTGATTATCAGCAGACTGCGCAGGAGCAGCACCATGCATATGCACATTGACAGAGGAGACAAGAGCGGAAATGGGCACTTCTGGGCAGTAACTGGGTGGACACAAGTTATGTTCTGGAGATATAGCCCGACGTCTATGCTTAAGCAAGGCATGCGGCCAGCTGTATCAGATGGATCTTTTGCACCCAAGGTAGGGTAGGTGTAAGTGCCAATACTAATGATAATGACTGCAGATGGAAAGGGCAGTGTGACCATATAATGAAGGCAGATGGATACCGCATTAGTATAAGGGGTTGGGTACAGTATGCCGGTATTCGGGATCCCGGTGGTCAGAATCCCAACATCGGCATCCTGACAGTGTTGGGATACTGACACCTGTCGGTCGGTATCCTAACCCTCCCCCTTTCCCTGCCCTTAACTCTCCCTTCCTGGTGCCTAACCTACCCTCCCTGCTAGTGCATAAATCCTAACCTCCCCCTCACTGCACCCTAACCCTCCTCCAAGTGCCTAACCCTAACCCTCCTCCTAGTGCCTAACCCTAACCCCTAACCCTAATGCGAACCCTCTCCCTAGTGCCTAACCCTAACCCTCTCCCTAACCCTGCAACTTAATATAGGGATGCCGGTGGTCAGGATGCCAGCGCTGGGATTCTGAAAGGTGTCTGAGTGCCGGAATCCCTCCGATCGGTATTATGACCACATCCCAGTATAAGGTAGTAAATCTGGCCATGTCTAAGAAACCGTTATGTCTATATGAGTGGTAGTAACATTAAAAATGAAAAATTCAACCATATATTGTAGTATCAAATCATGCATAATTATTATATTACCATACTTGAATTATAAATTCAGTATTGTAAAATGAAAACTAAGCTGTGCTTTCTGTGCATCCATTTATCTTAAGAAGACATCTTATTTTTTTCTTTGTCAAAATGTAATTCAATACATTAAAAGACAACATGTACTGTACGCTATACACTCTGGCAATTCAATAGGGATAAAGCAAGGGTAGATGTATTGTGCAATACCTCCAAGGCCACATTTATGTAAGAGGCTTAGGGGGTGATTTAGTCATTCATTTTACCTCTATATGGTAGCTAGGTGATCACTCCCAATACCAAATCAGGTTAAAACATATAAATGAAAAAAAAATGATTAATCTCTAAGCTGAGATAAACATGTCACCTTTTAAAAATCATTTACTTCAAGTTACTATATTTTACCAACGTTTTCCACATATGAGGTTTACAAACCTATGTAACAAATAGTAACCAATAACTAAATATAAATATTTCCATATAATAGCTCACAGTGCTATAGTATAATCACTACAGTATATCATTTGTCATATATTTTCTGGAAATATACTTAGACATTTTGGCACCTGACTGTCCCACATGCAGCTGTATTTCACACATATGTTAACCTTTGGTGTATTTTAGGGAACCACAACATATTTAATAATTGGCAACACTGCTGCAGGCACTTATATTTTATAAATAAATAAATAATAATAATTATAATAACTAATGTGAGTGCTGTGAGTTTTAAATATACTTTATACAGTATCAGTGTTTCCCAAATTTGTTCTTCAGGGAGCACTAACAAGGGCTGATGCTACCATTAGGCAGCATTAGGCGGCATCCTAGGGGCACCAGCCACTCGAGGGTGCCACTGAGTCCCAAAAAAATGAAGGATGACTTTTCTAGTCCCAGCTGTAACTATTGTTGACTAAGACTTACACACAAACTCCCCCAACTCCTGGTACTGCACTCTCACTTGTTAGTGTGGTAGAGCCAGCAACAGTGGTGGTGCCCCTTCCCTCTCCTTCATTCATCTCCTTTCCCCTGGGTGCAAGCTTGTCTCTCAGGGTTAGTGTGTGTGGGGGTTTGATGAGTGCTGGCAGGGTGTGTGTGTGTGTGTGTGTGTGTATTTATGGAGTTTAATGAGTGGTGGCAGGGTAAGTGTGGTGGGGTTAATGAACACTTGCAATGTGTGTGTTAATGAGTGCTGACAGGGTGAGTGTATGTGTATGTGGGTTAATGAGTTATGGCATGGTGAGTGTGTGTTAATGAGTGAAAAATGGTTAGTGTGTGAGGGGGTTAATGAGTGCTGGTAGTTTGTATGTGTGGGGAGGTTAATGGATGCTGACATATATTTGGGCACCGATGTGTGTCATAAATATGTATTGGGGCATAGATGTGTGGAAAAATATATTGGGGACACAGCTGTATGGCATATAAAGAATTTACGGCACATATGTGGCATATGTATTGGGGGCATTGTGTGGCATAATTCATGGCTATGTGGTATACAATAATTTGGGTGCACAGCTATTTGGCATATCCATTGTGGACACAAATGTGTGGCAGATTATATATTGGGGGTACAAATGTGTGGCATAATATGTATTGGAGGCATAGTTGTGTAGCATATTTATGAAATGGGGATATAGCTGTGTGGCATATAATTAATTTGTGGCACAGATGTGTGGCATATTATGAATTGGTAGCAGTGTGTTTGGGGCTCTCCTGGGTGGTATATTAGTTGGGATATATCTATATAGTATATTATGAAATTGGGGCACTGCTGTTTGGAATATTATAAATTGGGGTCACTAATGTCTGGCATATTATGAATTTGAGGGCACAGGGGCAGTGGGTGAAATGTTGCCTAGGGTGCCCAGAAACCTTGCACCTGCCCTGCCACTAACAGTACATGGTTTTCATTTTTCCTAGGTGGCCAGGTTTTTTCATTACTGGCTGACACATTTTAAAAGATCAGGTGGAGCTAATTACTTCACTTGTTATTGTGCGAGTAGACCTGGTAAACACGGGTAGTGCTCCCTGAGGTATGAGTTTGGGAAACACTGTTTTATTTTACAGTAGGTGTTTCATTTTCTGGCCTTGATCACAGTCAAACCACAAAGATTGAAGTAAGGACATTTGCTGAGTTAGCATATACCCATGTATCCTAACTTAACTAATCAGTGTTAAAATAGTGATTATGTTCTTTTCTGAATTATAGTATGCATTCTGAATTATAATTGTCTCTTCCAGTGAAGGTGTGCTCAGACCTTCCATTTCACATTTAGCTGAATTCACCACATTAGCCATAGCATGCTTCAATTTAAGAAGTCTCATTAAAATACTAAAATATGACCACTTAAAAAAAAAAGTTCTCTTTTAATGCAAGGGAAAAAAATGACCTTCATTACGGCAGCACTGCTGGAGAAAGTATGGTATGTAGCACCGAATAATGCTCACAGCTTTTATAAAAACCTCTTTCTGGAATAGAAAATCGCATAACATTGGGATAAGTGAATAAAGAAACAAGAATCAAGCAATGTGTGTCGAGAAACGGCTTATGTTCATATTCACATGACATGCAAATAGACATTTTGTATGCATTTTCTGTGTCTCTGGATACATTTCTAAAGTCACAATTAACCAGCCTACCTCCTGTTGATCCTCAGAAAGTGCTTCCCCACATGAGGCTACTTCCATATTCTGTTTTCATTACATTGGTAAAAAATGAGAATATTCTCCTCTTGATTGTAGCATCAGGCTTCAGTGGATGTTTTTAAGCTTCATTTCAACTGACAATGCTGAATTGAAGTCCATATTAAGAATTCAGAGAGAAATTTATAAGATCAAAGGCAGTCTTGTTGCAGCAACAGTAGGCAAGTGAAGAAACAACATCTTTTGTCTTTCTTGGTATTAAAATTCAAGTTATTGCATCTTTGATTTTCAGTTGATTCAAATAATAAAAAATTTATAAGTAGGACTCACACTTGTGTTTTATTTTTAAGTTGATTGTTCACATTGGAGCTGATTCTGAGTTAAGATCAAAGCAAAAAAAAAAAAAGTAACTTTGCACCTGGATAAACCATGTTGCAATGCAAAGGGTGCAAATACATATATATATATATATATTAGGGATGTGCAGGTTCGGATTTACTCGGATTTACTGCACATCCCTAATATATATATATATATATATATATATATATATATATATATATATATATATATATATAATTGTTGTAGGTCGCACACAAAACTTTAGCAAGAGTGCCAGGATCAAAAAGTAATTGATAGCAGCAAGTCCTATGTGGACAATATCCAGCACATCTCAAAAAATTGGATTATTTACAAAGAGATGTGCTGGATATTGTCCACATAGGACTTGCTGCTATATATATATACATATATATATATATATATATATATATATATATATTTGCATGATGGGGTAAATGCTGGCTGCTATTGCATACAGAGCCTGATACAGCAAGGATCGCTGCTGCGATCACGGCTGCAATCGTGCACACAGTTCTGCTGTGGAAGTATGCTTATAATTGCAATCGCAAAGCACTTGCACGGACAACATGCAGATGCCCACTTAGCCTCTCACCAGGGGCGTGTTAAGAGAGGAGGGGGCCTGTGTGCACTCCCCGTGTGTGGCCCCCTAGAGTGTGCCTGGAGTTTACTGAGCATGCACAGAACGCCGGAAAAATGGCCACAGCTGCCATTTTCCGGTGTTCTGAGCAGCGCTGACACCCGATGCGGGACCACGGACAGGTGATTTTAAAATAATATGAGTGCAGGGTGTGCGGTGTGGGGCCCCCCTGGACTTGGGCACCCGTGTGCCCCGCACACACTGCACCCATGATAGATAAGCCACTGCCTCTCACACATGTGTTGTACCTTGCAATAAAGCCAAAACATTGGTAACATCAAAGTACATCGGAGCCACTCGCACATTTAAGGCAGGTCTGACCCTACCACTACATTGCTAGCTATGAGAGCTCAAGCTGCGTATGCCATCGCAGTGGCTAATTTATGCACACCCCTGCAGCGGCTTTCAAATGCACTGACACGCATGCGATTCACCGACCACCCCTCCGTCACCACAAGAAAACGTTACTTCCTGTCAATCACTCTGTGATGGGTCTGCGTACTCACTGGGATTGCAGTCCCGATCACAGTGAGGCATTCGGCCATGCGCACTATGATGCATATGCATGCACAGTACGCAACAATTGCCTGTCTGCATACGCTTTAGCAGTTGCGATCCTTGCTGAATCAGGCCCATAGCACACAATTGCTGCAAAAGCTTTGTTTTTCCACTGCAATTTAGATCTGAGCTAGTACACACCCCTCCCCAGGGCTGCCATCAGGAAGTGTGGGGCCCGGGTCTAACAAAAATAGGCAGGCCCCCCCCCAGTCCCCACTCAAGCCCCCCTTCCCCCACTGGCTGGGAGAAAGCAGTCCCCTAGCCAGTTCCACTCCCCACATCTGCAACAACTGACATGCTGCAGCTCCATTCTCATTCGGCGGTGCAGCACTGGTGACATCATGACGTCACGCTGCGCCGACTCACAAGTTGCGGCAGGTAGGAGTTGCAGAGTGAGGCGGAGAGGGAGTGCAGCAGCTAAGTAAGAAGTGACTCGCTATGGGTCACTTCTAATGTGTAGTGTTGGGCGATAGTAGTGGGCGGCTCGCTCTTAGGAGCGGGCCCTTGGCCGGGCCTGTCACTCTCTATAGAGGTAGCGGGCGCCGGCGGTAATAGGAGCGGGTAGGCAGTCACACTTCTATTGTGTGGCAGCAGAGGGTAGTAGCGGGTGGGCCTCCTTCATGTGCGGGCCAGGGACTCCAGACCCAGCAGTTCCCCCCTGATGGCGGAACTGCCCCTCCCAAATCTAAATCTCTCTGCACATTTTACATCTGCCCCACCTGCAGTGCAGAATGGTTTTACCAAGGTATACTGTAAAGTTACTTGATTTTTTTTTGCTTTGCTCCTATCTCAGCATCAGCCCTTTTGTGAACAGATAGAGAAATCTAAAATGACATTTATAAAAAATTGTTACATTGTACATTAGGTACTATAGGGGAAATTGTACATATCAGGAGACTTTGGGGTAAATTTACTAAAAAGATGGTGGATTACTGTCTAAAAAACAGTATGTTTTGGTTTTGACTGTCATTTTTAATCTACCATTAATACCCACCAAATTTCAAGCCCCTATCCCACAGCAAAGATGAGAACCCACCATTAATCTGCAGTGGATTTAAAGCATATCTATAATCTGCAAAGTCTTTGTTGTAGCAAGTAGCTGAAATAATGTAAAAAAATAGCACTGGGTTCCCCAAAATCATCACCCATGCCCAGACCTCTGAGCCTAGGCTGGTATTGAAAAATAAGGTCATGAATGAGAGGTCACTCAGGGACACACTCTGTAGGAATGAATGGGCCTCCCTTATTGGTCAGAGCATGGGAAATGCCACAAACTGATAAATCAGCATGGCCCCATTCATACATTTTTTTGTTTTGCCAAGATTCTGGATGCTACAAGGACCAAATATGATGTGACCTCCTAATTTTGTTGTTCTTGGGGAGGAGGACTCCATTTCTTGGTGGGTTCCCACTTCCCTAGGGATTTTCATCCCTAAGCTGACCAGTCAAGGGCAAGTTTCTATTATAGCAGGGAGATTGTGTCCCCCTGCTATAGTGTTAGCTGCTGGAAAATAGGGGGGAGCCCATGCCATTATTTCCTTCTATTTTCCAATACCAGTCTAGGCTCAGAGGCCGGGGCTGGTTAATGATATGGGTGGGACCCCACACTGTTTTTTTTATTTTTATAAGATGTTAGCTTTTTTGCAACAACAAAGCCAGCACAGATCATAGTGACCTGTGCAGTGCTTCACCCCAACTCATCTACCAGAGGCAGGTCTATTATTTGGGCAGGTTTGCTGACTATTTTGTGGCGGGTTCTAAGCCCACTGCCTAGCAAATCTGTGTTTACTATTCTTCTAGTTAAGAAAACATTGAATGTGAGCTGATGTTCTATTGTGTTTTTTTTTCTGATTCCCATTGGATTTTGGCTTTAGTAAATCAGTGTATTGCAAACCCACTGGGAAGGAACTGCAGAAAACTTGAAACTGACAGTAAATTTACCCCTTTAACTGAGAGCATACAAAATAGTAGTTGTAGATCACACCTATGTAATAGGTAATGGCAATCTAAACTGCCTGAATGTATCTAGGAAAAGCCAAATATATAAAGGTGTGTATATTTAATTATTATCTTAATACCGATGATAGTTATTGTGGTAAATATGATCAAATTATCTTAATTGACAAGATGACATGCATGATCTTTATAGGAAAAAAAAACCTTTTGAAACCATATTAACTTTTTGAATTCACCACTTCAATTTAATGAATTTATTGATATAATTTTGCATTTGGGTTTTATGAACAAGTATAAAGGAGAAGGGTGAATAATGATGCTTTCACATAATTAAAATCAATGGCCTATTTGCTGATATTGGTAGAAGCACAGTAGAATGAACATAGATGGATCTGCTCTCATACAACTAGCAATATAATTTATTCAAGAGTAGGTCAGTGGAACAGTACATAATGCACATGGAGGATTGCCTGTATCTGAACAAACAGTGATTACTGCATTTCAAAACTATGTAGAGACTCCCATGAAATTACAATAATTTATATAATATATACTTTATGCAAGTGTTTACATATTTATATTGTTGTGCTCCACCAGAGGTGTATGTTTATATATCTATTGTAATAGACTGACCTGCTCCACATTTTAATTGAAACAATATTCTTATGGAAGTAACCCATTAAAAAAATAGACTTTTCGTAGTTCATAATATCATAACATGCCCTTGTAACCTAACCATTTGTAACCATTGTAACTGTACATGCAATTCCAGTTACATAGAGGTTGCTGGGGTTGCCATCTCTGCTGACTGTTGACTTAGTGCATAATGCTTCCAGAATGTCTGGGAAACTCTCACAAGAGAGTGATCTCTCAGACTCCCAAGAGAACCCTACAATGTTCCTGATGCCAGGCAAGAAAGAGAAACAGTGGGTATAACAAAGTGGGATGACATGATTTGTATAATCTGCATCATCGCACAGCAGGGAGTCAGGCAGTATGGCACAAGTCATTCTATTTATGCCCCTTCTGACATTTTATGACATCCCTAATGATTACATGCAGGCAGGGGTGTATTAACGCTCAAGAGGACCCGTGTGCAGCAAACTCACTCATTTGAGCAGCACCTACCCCGGACCCAAATCTTGCCTTGTGCCAGCAAGCGGGTCCCCCCCTCCTCTACGGTGCCATCTTCCCAGTGATATTAAGGAAGATGGCACATGTGCACAGGCTCTGGCACAGTGATAAAGTCTTTGCTTTGACGGTGCAGCACCATCCTCCCGAAATTGTCACTGGGAAGATGCGGAGGAGGAGCAGGAGGAGGAGGGACCTGCTTGCTAGCAAAAGACAAATATGCTCTGAGTACAGGATGTGTGGTGTGGGGCCCTGGTGGACCCAGGGGCTCATGGATACTGCACACCTTGCACCCATTATAAATATGCCGATGCATACAGGTATCTTCCCTCTGGGTGTGAAGCTCTTCTATCCAAGAGATTTGCTTGAGTCTGTTTCTTGCTTTAATGATTTTATTTAATGTCCATATGAAAATAGCTTTTATCAGAGTGCCTTGCTCCTTGCTGCTTCTCTTTGTCTCAGTATGGGATCTTAACTTAAGTATCTAATAGCTGAGTGCACCAGTAATTCTGAGATACCTGGGAGCTACATGCTTGCTCTAGATGCAGAACAATCACTGGCAAAGGATGCAGAAGGCTCCACAATGAGGGCTTAATCTGTTTTAACTTGTCTGTTATCTTGTTACATTTGAGAATGACCGAATTGTGTTATGAGATGAAAGTACTATCAATGATTATAAGAAGACATGACCATGTTATTAGAGGCTAACTAACTAAACATGAGCACAGACTGAACTGATGTGCCCTCACTCTGCAACTTCAATATAACTAGGAGGTGAACTAAATTGGTTAAATGACTTCAGTCAGGAAAGCATCAGGTCTACAAGGCACATGATGCTCCCCACTTACCTAGGGCACTTATTAACACATATGCATGCTCATAAATGGCAGTGAAGTTGAGCGTTATGATCTTTCATTCCTATGGCATGTTTATCAAAATTGCTGTAATTAATTTATGTGCTTTAGTTCTGGAAAAAACATGCTCAGTGTACTGACAGGCCATTTGTATTGAGGATTTGTCATAATTGTTTTGCATTGGCCCAGACTAAGCAGCATGCACACTAATAATGACTCTATCTATATATAGCACTGAGCTACTGTACATGATGGAATGAGTCACTGGACCTATATTTTGAGTGGAAAGCAGAGAGTTGATGAAGTAACACAGATTATAACAAGCAATAAGAATGATGTAGCATTAGAAAACAAATGGGAAAGAAAATGTTTTTTGAAGTATTACAAACTACAATTCATCAACTGATTTTGAACAATGTCGAATCAACTAGTTGTTAATGATCTGAATAATGATAAAAATGATCTAAAAATAACATGTAGTGCCTTTGATGCCATCACTCAAAATGAAGAATGATATTGAATACTTTAATATGAAACTAATGTTGCTGTGATAAGTAAAACAATATATCTTCACTGTGATTTGACATATAGATTAAGGTCATATTATTGTAACAATACTGACACAATAAAATGCAACTAATGTCGCTTAGATCCAGTGACATTAAATTTGATTTATGTTTTCCCATTCAATGTGGTTTGGATTGGTAGGTGCTTGGGTTGGATTTATAAAAAAAAACAGCTAATGTAGATTTGTAACGGATTATTATTGCAACACAAGAATCTTTTAAAGTTGAGCCTCATGGAAGCATGATATCTGGGTTGTTCAATCTACATAAATTATCGGTAAGTAAAAATGAACAAATTCCACCAAAGCGCTGTGATAAAAACACACAATCTAATAAATAAGGTGTTGTGGAATAAAGGGCTAAGGGATAGCAGCAAATATAATACAATTTAATGATAAGACAATCACATAAAAACCATGGAGATAGAAACAAACATCACCGATATAAATACCACAATAATATTACAAAGTGCAAATGCAGCCACACACACGTTTAAACCATTGGGTGATATGAACTCTCAGTGTGGTAGACAAAAGATAGACACAGGAACATGTACCCAGTGAGAAAGCACTGGGACCCCTAGGTAACCGGTCCTGGGATTATCCGGAATCTCCTAAGGGGTCAATCACAGGGTTCCAATGCTTAAAACATGAGTGTTCTTGCTTCTGGTTTTAGATCTTTTGCAGGCATCCAGCCCCAACATGTTTCGACTTATGGAGGTCTTTTTCAAGGACTATCTTTTGTCTACCACACTGAGGACCTCATTCAGAGTCGGTCGAAGGGGCCGCGCGGTCGTACGCCACCGATGTTTGCTATACTGCGCATGCGTAAAGTCCCCAATGCGCGTGCGCAAACTAGCCGCTACGATAAGAAATTTCTCTCTCCTTGAACACAGCCAGGTCGGTAGTTTGAGTGACAGATGGAGGCGTTTATGGGTGGTAACAGGGGAAGGTGCTTGAAAACGGGGGAGTGGAGATCTGAACGCAGGCGTGCCTCATTATGCGAACGGCGTTTTATGGGAGTGCATACGTATTATGGGAGTGCATACGGATTATGGGAGTGCATAATTAACAAAGTAGCGTCATGGCACATGTGACATGGGAGGTTTTTACACTGACATGATCGTAGAGATTAAGAGAGGGTATGGTCAACCTTAAGCTCTACGACCAGTGCCGATGGTTCCCGATGGGCTCGATTAGTCCTTATA
Source organism: Taudactylus pleione (assembly GCA_031769625.1). Lineage (NCBI taxonomy): Eukaryota > Metazoa > Chordata > Amphibia > Anura > Myobatrachidae > Taudactylus > Taudactylus pleione. The sequence continues at coordinate 75,802,562 of JAUIMM010000040.1, read as the reverse complement.
TGCCCGGAGATGACGTGCAATGCGTACGAGAAGGGGGCGTATTTTTTTTGTCTTCCGACCGCTTCCTCCCCTTGGTCGGCCAACTACCGATCCGAACTTAGGGACGCAACTTGGGAATCATTTGAATATCCGGCCCCTTTTTCCGTACCACCGTGCGGCTGCTTCGACCGACTCTGAATGAGGTCCTGAGAGTTCATATCACCCAATGGTGTAAACATGTGTGTGGCTGCATTTGCACTTTGTAATATTATTGTGGTATTTATACCAATGATCTTTGTTTTTATCTCCATGGATTTTAAATGATTGTCTTATCATTAAATTGTATTATATTTGCTGCTATCCCTTAGCCCTTTATTCAATGGCACCTTATTTATTAGATTGTGTGTTTTGATCACTCAGTGCTTTGGTGGAATTTGTTCATTTTTACTTACCCATGTATTTATTGGTCTAGAGCTGGTGATATTGACCCTACTTATTCCATCGTAGCTGCAGAGTTGTGCGCCCAGAGTGCCACATTCCCATTTTTTGAATAAGAATTATGGGCCATGACAAATTTTTTTCCCCAACCACCTCTTCTTGAGAGAAACATTTGTTTACTAAATTTACTTTTAGGCTAATAAATGTAAAATGTTTTGGTGTGGTTAAAGCAAACAATCAGTGGGTTAAACTGTAGCTTATTTTATGAAACATTTCTTCATAATTTAAATTCTAGCAATAATGGCCAGGCTTGTAAATCACAGGCCCTCCTGCATGTGTGCCCTGGCCTATCTCTGTGGGCAGCCATTCTGGGAGTTCTATTTTCAGTTCCTTTTGGATCCTCTTGTTGTGTTTTCCATGTGTGTGTTTGTGAGTGTGTGTGTGTGTACAAGTGTTTGTATGTGTGCAAAAGTGCCTATGTAAACACGTATGTGTATATATTGATGTACTGATTGTACAGAACTTCATTATATGTTAGCATTATCATTGTTGTGAGTATTTTTAGTAAAAGCAACAGCCTGATGTAAGGATGGGATGGTAAGTATGGATGCTTAGATGAGTTACAGTCATTAACACCTTATTTGTTTATGCATTATTTAGATATACACCTAAATTGTTATGTTATTATAGAATTTAAATGAATGACTAATTTAAATAGGTAACATTATTTGAATAAGAGCTATAAGTATGCAGACAATTTTAAGGAGTAAGCAATAGCTTTACATTCTGATTCTGAGTTGTGCATAATGCAAATGCAATGCCAAATGGAATGTGAATGAAATGCAATTATATACATTCCTATACTGCCCAACTAGTTCAACTAGTAAAAACAGCCAACATCCTTATCATGGGCACTTATGCTGGGTGCTGTTAATGCAACTGAATTTGGCTTGCACAATGCAAACACACAACTCAGATTAACAAATTACTCTGGCTACACGCCCACAACACACCTACACAAACTGATGGTTCTCTTGCTTGCTTTGTCACTGTTTCCCCCCCCCAGAAAAGCCCATTTAGCTGCAGCAGAGAAATGGCTAAAATGCGTACAACTCTGAATTGTGCATTCATTTGCAAAAGGTGTTTGCAGCCCGTTATGCCGCAGTATGTGAAAAAAAACACTAGTTGTGTGCAAATCAGACTCAGGCCTATATTGACTAGTGTAATTCACTTTTATTATCTATTACACTAAGGAGTATATTTACTAAAGTGCAGGTTTTTAGAAGTGGAGATGTTGCCTATAGCAACCAATCAGATCCTAGCTATTATTTTCCAGAAAGTCCTATATAAATAAGTATAATCTGATTAGTTGCTGTGAGCAACATCTCCGCTTCTAAAAACCTGCACTTTAGTAAATATACCCCAAAGTATTGTTCATTAAATACTTTAGATGTCAATTAATTACATAAAATAATTGTAAATGCTAATAAACACATTTTATTTAATGCAGTGACAACTGTAATGTAATTAAATATAATTTCATTATTAATGAAAAATTGAAGTATGGGTCTGAGACACAATCTGGGTCCTGCTGCAGCAGACAAAGGTTGAGAACCCCTGATATACCCATTCAGATCCTTTGTAAATACAGAGCTAACTTGGAAACTTCAAAGTCGCTACCAGTGAAGCTATTCATTATGAGACAATGTTGAATTACTCGTAAAGTATTATTGGGCATAGAACAAGAGATATATGACAAGCACTGTTACAATAAATGTAATGACTCTTTTTTGTGTCTTTCTAATGTTTTCATCTTCTGCTCCACATGAGGTTTTTGTCTGCCCAGAGTTCACCCTTGGATACTTTAATAATGAGCATGACAAGAATACAGCCCTTCTCAAGTTCCCTTCTAACCATTGTCCTTATTGCAGGTTAAAAATAAATCTTTCTTTTCCTTTCTTCTCTTCCCCTCTCTTTCTTTAATTACATTTATAGAGTCCCATAATAATATTGTCACAGTTCTAACTTAGTTTAATTGAGAAGGTACAATGAGAAGGTACATTGGATTGTTTTATGTTTGACATAGGTCAAAATATGCATAAATGCATATTTTGACCCATGTCAAACATAAAACAATCAAATGTTGGGCACAGTGATAAAAAAAACTGAACAAAAATGAATATATATAATGGGGTGAAATTGATAGTAGTGCTGTAATCAGTAGAAGTGATTTAAACACATGATTCTTATATAGTATACTAAGTGGTTGCAGTTAATCTGAATACAAATGTAATAAATGTATAAAATATTGTAGAAGTAGCCGTTATCCAATATTCCAGCAGTATCGGCAGTATATTTCATTGACAAGGAGCTGTTTCATCTATTATTTGATTTAGTCTTTTATTCCTTCATTTATTAGTATTTGAGGGCCTGATTCAGTGATGTACGCAATGCTGATTTTTATGCAGACCGAGCAATTGTTTGCCATTGTGCCTGCGTGTCAGCCACACTGAACATGCGCAGAGATTGTTTTGACAATTACGCCCATGCAGAGGATCCATTCAAAAAGTGAGTGACAGGATGTCACCATTTGGAGGTGGTAATGGGGGGAGGGCTAGGCAAACGCAGGCATTTCTGACTGTTTAAACGCTTTTTCATTGGCATCCATAGCATTGGAATCTCCTGTGCAGCATGAGAGCTCTCTGCGTGTTTGGAGAGCTGCAATGTTTGCGGCTGTTCAGATTTGCGGCATATGCAGAATGACTGCCCAATGTCCGTCAATGGTACCCATGTTTATGCTGTTGTACTGTATGTTGCTGGATGGATATGAGAAGGCAGCAGTGGGCGTCCCTCAGCTGTGCTTTGTAAGGCATTAGCATATTTTAGCAACTGTGATCCGTGAGAGAATGCAGTTGCATGTGCATTAGCGTACATCTTTTAACCAGGCCTTGAGTCACTTGTTAGAATAGAATAAAATATTAACAGTGTATCATCCATCTCACTTAGTAGTCCCTATATCTGTGTGTATGTTTCAGTCCTTATTCAATAAATGCTTTTGGTAGAGCAAAATATTTTGTTACCATTTTTGTAAAAAGTTGCAGCTCCCCTCCCTGTGTGTCAGGTGTCTATTAGTTGCTATTGCTTGGAGAGTACTTTCCTTTTAAAACTGCATGCAGATAAAGTCTCAACCCATTTAATTAGCATAGCAAGGAGCATGTTAAAATTGAGATTATATATATATAGCTCACAAGAACGACACACAGACACTATTTGGTGTTGGCTTCAGAAAGGGAGTCACATCCCGAAACGTTGCCTCATACACAATATATTGCTATACTTATTCAAGTCTCCGTGTGCCATTCCTGTGATGGATATATTTGTTGTGATCTGAGCACCAAAGCAAATTGTCCTAAGTAATAGGAGTGCCTACAGAACTGGAACCTATATATATATATATATATATATATATATGTATGTGTGTGTGTATATATATATATATATATATATATATATGTATGTGTGTGTGTATATATATATCAATATATGTGTATATATATATATATATATATATATATATATATATATATCTCAATTCAGTGTGTGGGGATGGGCAGAAGTTGGACAATTTAATATATATTGACATATATGGAATTAACTTTGCCTATCTTTAATACATAGAGCGGATTTAATACATAGTACAGCTTACAGAAGCTAGAATAACAATAATAATAACGATTCGAGAATAGCCAATGTCTTTTTTTCTATCAATCGATCGATCGATCTGTCTATCTATCTATCCATGCCTCTGTGATTTGCATTCATATAAGCAATCTCTATGCAAAAAATTTATTTGAAATGAACAAATACACCGTGATGGTATGTATGTAATATTTTCGAGTGATTGTGACTCACCAAGGAAAAATACATTTGTAATGTTTTAATGCTAACTGTGCATTTTCCTTTCTGCATACAGTATATTGTATTCTGTAGCTATAAAGGCAGACAGGCTCTTTTTTCCATTTGTATAAAAACCTCCAAAGGACTGAGAAATGTTGTCATTCCACAGAAATTAAATATACGCTCCAATGCATAGTCAGAGGCTCTTCTGAGAAATGTCTTGTAGTATAATGTAGAACTTTGGATTACATCATGGATGCAATATCCTGTACACAAATGGCTACATATTTAAGTTCACTAAGAACAACTTGGTCATCTACATCTATATTTGAACATTTCTATTTATTTGTACTACTGATATATTACAGAAGAATCAATCAGAAGTAAAGAGGGTCCGAATTCAAATGTGCTAAAGGATAGATATACTAATTACTATGCTCATGCAACCTTTTTTATTGGTACAATATACAAACAGCAGAACATGTCTTTTTTTTACCTCGCATCCTCCTGTATCTGTTTTATAGTGTGGTGTCTACAACTTTTCAGTCAGTTGCATTTATTCCTTGTTTTTTGCAACCCAGAATTTAATTTGTCTTTGCAGCAGCCTCTTGGTATTATGAGTAGCTACTTAATATTCTGTCAAGTAGATCTCCCCAATTAAGGGTTAAATCAATTGCAGAAGTTCTAACTAATTTTTTCTTTACATTTACAGTGTCCAATGAACAGATGGCATTTCAAGATTAGTTGAAACATCTGCTAGTAATTTAAAATATCACCAACAATATTATTTTTAATTTATTCCACCAATGTGTAGAAGGATGGAATCTAAATTGTCATGTGAGGAAAACTCTTAAAATCTGAATAACTTGGTCTTTAAGTAATGATGAATATTGTAAGGGACACCAAGATTAAAAAAAAACCAAAAAAACAAAACATAAATTGTACAATAACAGTGATTAAATTCAGCACAAAGTCTCCAAGCTGTATAAAACAATTCATCAAACTTTATTGTTAATTGTACAGTTACATTTAGGAAAAATTCTATACTTTATATAATTAAATGAAAATAAGTTCATAAGAAAATATCCACATAGTTTAAAGCAAGAGGCAGGACAGATTTTAAAAAGTCACAAAATATACATGAATGAGTGCAATTAGCTTTGAGACATTTATAATAATTATTTAAAAAAAACAAACAAACAAAACAAAAAACAAATGCATATATTTTGACCATTAAAAGATAACAAAAGATAAACTGGCACACATTACATTTGCAACTATCATAAGATCTTAATTAAGCATCCATTACTTTATATATATATTATAATTTACAATGGCCCAGTATATTACATTTTCAATTTGTGTTTCCAATAATGCTTAGCAAATACAAGTTTACATAGCAAGTTTTCATATCAGTGTACTGCTAACATCATGCAGCTATCACAGACAAGAAAGTAAAATGGAAACAACTATTGGATTATTATCTTTAAGAGTGCTAAACACGATTGGAACAATCTAAAACATTCTGAAATGCAGCATCAATTTGGTATGATGATTTGCATGAATACTTGTATGTGTAGAGTATGTGGAACTTTTTTTATTTTGATTTACAATAACAGCAATAGATTTATATTCCCCATCATATTCATTGGATAAAGCACTAAGAAAAACTCAAAAGCAACTGCATTATGACATAAGGACAATTAAATAATACTGTCTTGTACCTGTCTCTTTTCATTATGAGACTGCAGCTTTGAAATGTTTCAAAACAACTTTAGGCATAAATATGATTTATTATATCTATTGTTCATGGCAATCATTAGATAACTTATAATACAAAACATATTGGCTGACACTACAGTAGTTACAAAACACACTATGTATTCAAAATGTAACCGTAATTAGCCACGTATTGTAGCTATTTCTCTAATACATTTGTTTCACTGTATCACTTTACAGGGAACAATCATTGCACAATGTGGTTCATATTCCATGTGATGGGTTTATCATTTAGATTTTGCCTTTTAAGTAATTTCTTATTTTGTCAAATCTTATTTCTAGTTGATATATACTAACTTCCATTAGTAACAAATGATTGGGATTCCACGGCTGGCAATGTCCATTTTTTATTGAATATTGCATCAACTAGAAAATGGGGAGGGTTGGGGCTAGGCTAGAGAAAGGCGGGGTTAGGGTTAGGCACCACTGGGGGGAAGTTAGCGTTAGGCACCCCCCTGGGAGGGTTAGGTTTATGGTGCGGGGAGGGGGGTTAGATTTAGGCACCCCCAGGGGGAGAATTAGGGTTAGGCACCACCCCGGGAGTGTTAGGGTTAGGTACCCCCAAGGGAGGGTTAGGGGGGAGAAGGGTAGGGTTAGGTGATTTACTTGCGCATAGGGATTCTGCTTCTGTTGGGCTTCCACTGTCAGTATTTCATACCCAACCCATTTAATTATGCCTAGTTTCTGAGAGATATTTTGCACTAAGGATAGGAATTGTGAAAATGCGTACATCAATATGCTTTGTATCAAACCAAGAGAAGGATGGAGGTGGTCCAGCTGCACAGATGTATAAAACTCTGCATTTAGGAGAATATATGAATTTAGTTTGTGCAATGATGGTGCAATTACCGCTGACTTATGTTCATTTCTGCATTGACTATATCATGCTTATTGGCATATAGAGAGCCACAGATGTCATACAGTAGGTATTTCAGCTGTTTGCACTTACTCTAAGGTGACTCCCTCTCACTGGTGAGCAGTTCATACACAATCCAACATTTAGTGAATTTGATCTATCAAGCATTGGACAGTGGTGAAAGATTGGGGGATGAACACTTCACTTAACCTTTGTGCCTTAAGGATGGTCATGACCAATATATGACACTATTTGCATTCTTATTTCACATTTACCCTAAACAGTGGTTGTTTATTGGGGCTGTTTAGCACTGACTAACTTTATCACACAAATAAAATTTTCACAGACTTAGGAGCTAGCCTGAAGTATGCAAAAATAATTAGGTTTACTCTGAAAATGTTTGCTAGACTGATACTCAATGAAGAAAGTGAAGACAATAATTTGCAAATTTAATAATCACATCAATCTATCAATGCTAACCCATCACCTTTTTTAATCTCATGGCATATTGTCAATGTATTGCCTTGATAATTGTGTGGACGCCACCACCTGTGTTTTTGGGATCAAGATCTGTTCAGATTGACAGAATAAACAATCAACTGGGTGAAGGTTGATTACCCCATCTAATGCGGGCCATACATGTAGCGGGCCATTCCTCGATTCCCTGATGTCTATCTACTGATCAGATCCACTAATCTACGATTTCATAGGGGATCACCAAAATATTACATGTTAAGATTCCCTGACTCACTGATTCTGATCATTTATGGTTTGGAATTAGTGAATTGATATTGTCCAACATATTGGATTTTGCTGATCACCCAACCCAGACTTCTGTAGAATGAGAAATTGCCCTGTTAAATGTCTGATGTATATCTGATGTATGGCCAGCATAAATCTAATCTCACAACAATTCTCGCAGGAGGAGTATTACATTTAAAAAACAATTCAAAGAATACATAATGTATTACAAAACAAACAATATCACTACAGCAACATTGTGTAACATTTTCCTAAATTTTAACAAACAATTCAACAGTTTTTACAAGATTATTGGATTGTTTTGTGGAATTTTAAGAGCGCAATAAAATGATTGGACTATACCAAATTAATAAAAATGTAGATTGTAATGAATTATATATGTGTTTTATAATAAATATTTTTTACGAAAAGCTTTAAGAACAAAAACAATTAAACTTTAAAAATACATTTTGTCCTACACATTTTAAGTTAACATTGTATATGATTTTGAATTCTTATTATTGTTTGCATAAACATTTTTATAGTTGCTGGAGACTATTCATTGACAGTCCAAGATATGGAAGCCATATAAAAATAAACACCTTATCAACATTTGCCATGGTAATAAATCTGAAATTACAGCTTGCTCAGTTGTTATGTATGTGTAGTGTCTCTCAGAACTGGCCATCAGTCAAATGAAAATGTCATCAGAACTATTAACATTTAGTTTATGTTAGGAATGCTCTTGCACAATGACTTTAAAGTAAGCTTCAATACGTCAGCCCTCTATCTGTGCACAACAGGAAAAGAGATAGCTAATATTTATAGTCAGCAATTAATATGCAGGCACTGTTGAGGGTATAGCAAATAACATAATAAGTCTAGTATGGAAACAAGAAAAAAATGATAATAGCCTGATTACTTTAACAACATAAAAGGGTATTCAAATAATAAAATAACTAAATATGATGGTATGCTATATATCTCTTTTTGCACAAATTCGGATGATTGTTCACCTTGCACATAAATAGGAGTACACACAAAGAACACCCACATTTTGGTGTTGCCCCTGTAAAGGTGCTTTATGCAACTTTTTGCAGGTTTGTAGGCCAGGCTGGGAAATATCATGAAAAATGTATAGTTCAAAATCCTCACTACCACTTTATTCATTCAACGTTCGGTTTCCCACCTAACATAATGCTTCATTTAGTTTCATCTATATCTCAAAATAGTAAGGAAAGAGAGAGGACTGTCTTTAGCACATCATGTCATATTGGTATGTTCAAGTCTGAATTATATTTGTTGAATCATACCTAAAAGTTTCCTTTCTACTTTTAATAATATATAATATAATAGACCCTTGAAAAAAATCTTGTATTTGCAGTTATGATGTAGACATTGTTAAAATGTTGACAAGCAATGTGCTGACATTCTCGGAATGTCAACATGTGAAATGTTGACAATTGTCAGAATGTCGACATTGGGGGTTAGGTTGCGTGTTGAGATTAGGACTAGGCTGCAGGTGGAGTGGGGTGGGGTTAGGATTAGGCATTAGAGGGAGAGTTAGAGGCAGGAATTAGACATATCATACCACACCCCACTTATGTGTCTAGCCTTCGCTTAGATAGAAATGCTTATATACAAACAGCTCCTCCTTTCAGTGGGTGTGCAGTTGTTGCACCCTACAGATTCTGTCATCTTACCTCACAAATCCATAAAATGGCGCAGAAATATGTAACTCTTTTGCACTTTAATAAAAGTCTTGTTACCTTTATATTCTAATCATTTTTTGTAAGTTTTGGATTGCCATAAATTTCATGGAAGAAAGCTTGTTATTTAATATATGATTAATTTCAGATGAGTTTTATTCATCTGGTTCTTAAAAGGAAAAAAGTGTAATAGAATTAGAGAACAAAGAAAGCCTGAGAAGTGAGATGACATATGCTGTGGCACATTTCAAGGATTACCAAAACTATATATAATCAAGATTACTCTTTGTTAAAATACTTGTTTTATTACAATTTATATTTTATCTTAAACTAAACTTCCAAGTTTAGTTTAAATAGTTATCTGTTTTATCACCTATATAATAATAGTGTACATCATACGTCAAAGTTAGATTGGGATCAAAGGCAGCGGCGTAACGTGTGGGGTTAGAGCGGGTCATGTGCCCTGAGCAGTGTCGGACCCACAGTAACGCCAACAGATGGAGCAAAATAACCCATGAAGCCAGCCTCCAGCCCCTGGAGATAGTAACCCACTTTGCCACGTCTGCCATCTTGCTACTCTCGAGTTCCCTCGCTGAACCTAAGCCATCCAATCAGGAAGAGCACCCGCTGTGCGCTGACTGGACGTTCCTTGAGCATGAAGTGCTGTCATTGGTCAGCGGATAATGAATTGAAAGAGAGTGAGGTATAGCGCTGTGAACTTTACAGTCTGATTGGCTGCATGAGCAGACCCCGCTTACCCGGGTTACATGGAGTTGTACTGTTTACTGGTCTCTCTGGGGAATTTACTTTGGTCTTCAGAGCTTACAATCTGAAAGAGAGTACAGCTGGGGCCACTATTAGCACCCATCATTACTCATTTGCCCATCTAATTTAATTATAGCATTAAAGTGTTTGCCTCACAGATAGAAACCCCAGTGCCTTACTTGTTGCCAATGCTGTCAATATTTGTATTTTGCTATTGTAATAAAAAATCTCATGGCAGGCCAGATTTTGTATTAGTATGTGGGGTTTCAAGATCAGCCTAAGAAATACACATGTAGTGTAATTTCCTGGTGTGTACAGTACATTGCAGATATTCAACATGGCTTTGAAATTGTTTTTGTACAATGTGTACTATATGGGCCTGATTCAGTAGGTGGACTGTGTAAGGGACACTACTACTGGGGGCACTGCTACAGGGTGCATTTCATAAGGGGCATTGCATAAGGGGTATTGCATAAGGGTCACTGCAACTGGGGGAAATTGCATAAGGGGCATTGCATAAGGGGTATTGCATAAGGATCACTGCAACTGGGGAAAATTGCATAAGGGGCACTACTACTGGGGGTATTAAGGGGGAATTAAGGTGCATATGGAATGGGTAGAAATGTTCCCAGAGTGACGAGAAACGGTGGCGTGCCATGTTGACACGCCCCATTTTTCAGTGGCCACGACCCTTGGTGCGTGCTTTAGGTGCTTGCACACAGTTGGGGGGGACTTATCTTGCCCTGGGCTTCAAAGACCCTAGTTACACCACTGGTCAAAGGGTTTATCCACTTTCAGAAAACTTCCGTGTAATGTAGCCTGGTGAACACCCTCTCCCCCCATAACCCCAGTATATCAAATATTCCCCCTTCCCTACCTACGGCTGGTTCTGTATGCACAGTACTGGATGATGCAACCCAACCATCCATGGGCTTCTAATGAATAGTACCAGTTGCGCCACTGCATGGCTGCTGTGAAACTTAGCAAAAACACAGCAAAGATTTATTGAATGTTAAAAGAACAAATGTTTTTCAAATATACAGTATACATACATACAGTACATACATACAGTAAAATGGTATACAATCCTCTGCAGATCAAAACAGGGTAATTGCCTCTAATGAAGAAAACATACATAAAAAATGGCGTGACAGAAGGCTGCAACCCATTGCTGTACAACCACTTTATTGCTGAAAATCAACAGCCAGTGGCAAAATCTTTTACTGTGGGGGTTGTTATAAATTTTTCATAGGCATAGTCACATTAATGGTGGGTTGACAATCCTCTAACATGTGCATTGTATACAGTATTGGAACTATCAGAGATGAATATAGTGAGATCACTGGCATCACTAGGGTAGTGTGTGGGGTGCGGGCCACACTGGATGACACCATTCGAGGAGGTGACAACATAATAGCAGAGCTGCTGTGCAATTTTGGTGTCACCCCGTCAGATGGTGTCACTGAATTGCCACAAGGCAGAGAAGAGACAGGGGGATGCCCCCAGCAGCTGCCGGAGTGCTGAGTAAGGCAAGCCTACTGTGTACTGAGAACGGGGAAGGGGGTGACATGCGGCCATGCTTCCAAGACATGGTCAAGCTCCCCAAAGCCATGCTCCCTTGCACGTGGGCAGCCGACACGCGAGAAGATTTATGCCAGCTGCACTGGGTGCCACAAAGGTAAGTGATGCTGCTGAGTGAGACCATGGTCAATATGTCTAGAGACTGGGTGGTTCTGGGGCATTATTTTCATCACTTGTCGCAGCATGAATGGTAATATATTTAAGCATCTGCACACGGGCAAATCAATCAAAATCAGATATAAGCTTACATGTACGAGTGATTTTGTTATGTATATGCTGACATGCCCTTGCCAACTTGTCTATATTGGCCTTACCACACGGCCATTTCATGAGCAAATGGCTCACTATCGACACTCAGTATGTCAGGCTCTGAACATAGGCATGACCAATAAACCTGTGGCCAAATTAGTTCAGAATAGGCTGTTTAATTTGAATTATTTTAATGAATAAACATTTCACCGGATAACAGTGTGAGAGTGGTTCATTTATGGAAAGAAAGCATGTGTTGTACAGTGAATTGTATTGGTGTTTTGGTGACTGCTCAGGTAAGTCCTGCTCAAGTTCTTTGGTGAGGACTAATGTCAGGTCCAAGTAATTTGGACATTTATTTGCTTTGTGATGAGGCTCATATTACAGTTGGAAGTAGAACAAGCCTTAGGTGTTCAGGCATTGGGAAATAATGTACTATCATGTAATCTAGTGTGTAGAATCATGTTGGTTTAATTCTCTCAATATACCACACCATTTTATAAATATACATACATACATACATACACTATGTAGTTCTAATTCTTTGATTTAGCAATGGTTTGTAATATAGGGGGCACTGTAGGTATTTTAATGTATAATGAATGTATTGAAAAACAGAGTGCAACCTATATTTACACGCCATGGCTGGATCAAGTATCTGTACAGTATGAATTTGTTTCGGGAAAGCACAATGTATTTAATATGTTAATCTGTTCTTTATCTTTTTACATCTGTGTGTATATATATATATATATATATATATACTGTATATTTATATCTGTGACGCTTACAGCAATATTCAGTGCTAGCGTTTGCTACTCACACTCTCTACTCTACAATACTGTATGATACTGTACATACTAAAATAAGATGTGCTTAATTCCAGCAATCTTCTAGCCTGTACATTTTAATGTTTAAATAGTTCTCCTCATATAAACTGTATATATGACTGTTTATTTTTTTTCTGTGACTTATAAACATTTAATTGAATGTGAAAAAATATTAGTATTAGTGTTTTGTATGCTAAACATGTAAGTGTGATGTCCAGTCGGCCCCTATTATTAGCCGTCACACCCACCATAGGTTAGTGATGTGGCAAAATTGGTTAGAAACCTCTAATACATGATCTACAAATTGCTCTTTGTTTAAAACCATACCTGTTTCTAATATAAATCTATTTCCAAATTGAAGCCCCAGAGTAAACTTCCAGGTGCTTTTGAAAGCAGCTGTGATCCAAAACTGGATAGGCTTTTAAAGAAGAAATAAAGCCTCATTTTGACATTAACATATAAGAATGTGTGTATGTTAGTGAACCTTATACCTAAAATAACTGATGCTTTAATAAATCTGCCCAGCATGCTGTCAGTTTTGGCCTTCAAGGAAAGCAGTCATTTCTTAGGAGGATGGAACGTTCATTTTTATCTTGCAGCAGTTCAAAGACAGAACGTATGTAAAGAAAATCTTCCAGGTAATAGTTGGTACAGCCTGGAGAGTTACAGATCAGTACTAAGGTGAAAGGTCAGCGATGTCACATCAAGAAAAACTGTCACAGTGTAATGAAAAATGCTGACTTGTTAAATATGAAACAAGTGCTGTAACCGCTGGCAACCAATTTGATTCTTTTGTTTTCCTTCCTTAGTTTAGAGAGTTTAAATAATTATCTGATTGGATGATATGGGTAACAGCTCTGCTTTTAGTGCACAACTATCCATGTTAGGTTTGGCCATTGACCATCAATGGTTAGCGACCATCGATGGTCTGATGGAGAGTGTTTTCATCATCCATAAACATTGGTAGGGAGCCACCGATGGTTTATGGCAGCTGGGGTTAGTGCCAGCTGCAGGTGCCACCTGCGCATGCACAGAAATAAGTAATCAGTGGCTTTACTATCAATGGTTTGTATCCGATGGTTAAAAATCATTGACCATCGATGGAAAAACAGTCCATTGTCATCTTTAATCCATGTACCGGTTTTAAAAAAGTTCCCCACTATGTTTTGCATTATACTGTAACTTATTGTCAAATACAATTAGGGCAGTGTACTAAAGATGTAAGGTTGGACATATGCTGTCAGAGGTGGAGAGGGGATCAATTGCTCAATCCCACTTTACTTTGTAATTGACCTAAAATGGAGACACAGGCTAAAAAAGTAAATTTTACCTTTATATTTCCTTCTTGCTGACTAAACAAAAATGGCACTTTGGATATTTAGTAGTTTCATAGTCTTTTAATATGGCTTAATGAGGGCTATATGTAAATACTGTTATATTCTTCTTGCCTCCTGGGCAAATTTGTGACAGTTGTGACAACTAACAATATCACACATGCATCCCATACGTGTACTACAATATTGCTTAGCTGTCAGTGTTTTCACTCTGAATTAATTTCTGCCTTGTCTTGAAATCAGTCATATCTTGGATCACTCTCAGCCTTATTGTGGATCACTCTGAAAGAAATATTTTGATAGCTGAAGGTCACTGGAGACTTCATACTGAATGGATAAAACGTGTCAGCTATTTCAACGACCAGTACAAAATATGCATCTAATGTACATCCCTGAAATAATTCTGTACCACTTGTCACTGATGTCTTTTATTTCTGTTATATATTATCTACAGTACTACTACTAAATTACATGGCCTGAAAAAAAAATGAATTTGACTAATAACATGCACTTTTTTAAAGATGAGTTAATCCAAATATGATGCTGTGAGTAATATACATTATTATATAAAAACCATAGCCCATCTTCTTAAGGCAATAACAATTCTTTGGATATTATATCAAGCATGAGGCTTAGTTAATCAATACTTTAAATAGTAATAATATCATGTTATGAAAAACAAGTATAAACAACCAAGGTATCATAGACAGCAGTTTCTTATATTAATGGCATTTATGTCAAAAGCTTTGATATCACATTTGTGGCAGATACTATTGAAGAGTAATAAAATGCTATAAAAATCAACAACAATTGATAATCTCATTTTTTCATGACAAATTCTGCAGATTTCCAGTATTTGCATCCAGTATAGACATACCATTGGATAACAACACATACATACCTGTAAAATTAATCAGCGATTGGCTTGTCTGTCTATATAGGCCTTTGAATAACATATGTAACATAATAACACATAATGATGTATCTAATGTGCTAAAATCAAACACTACAAAATTCTCACTTGACAAACAGACTTTGCATAAATATAATTAAGCATTTATACCGCTTCATTCTTTTTGTTAATATTAATTGTGCATATGGACATATTGTTTGGAAAATAAATTTTTTATGATGACCATTAAGCTGTGTTGGTACATGCACTATCATACAGATTCATACATATTCGATAATGGTTTCCTACAATATAATAAAGATGTGCAGAACAAATTATGCTTAATGAAAGCACAGAGTTTAAGATTTTCATAATTAACTTTCTGGAGCTTAATCCTTGTCTGTAATCTGATGATATGTTTAAGTAGTCATCTTGGATTCAAGAAGTGAATGGCCTAAATAAACAAAGCAACTCAAGGTCAAGATTTGGTTAATCATGACATAAGTAACTGTGACAGTTTAAGCCACAAGTTGGACACTGCTTGACTTATAAATACTTGTTTCCTTGGACATATATGTAGAAATAGCAATAGCAGTTGCCAATATGTCTAATGTATCCTAGCACCACATAACAATCTATACAGACATTTTACCTCAAGGTATGTTTTTGTCATACTTCATTAATTCTTTCAATCTTTCCCAAATCTATTGGACATTTCTATGATAATCCTTGATTGTTGTAGAAAGTATATTGGAAAGACTTCAATTTCCTATAGGCAGAATCTTAATACAGAGTCTATTAAATTTCCTTCTTGTTTATCCACATGGAGCATGTTTGCTACTGACAACCCTAACCAATAGCACCTCTGTCAGTACAAATTATCTCCAACATCCAGAATAGCAATGAAAAAAGTAATCAGTCTGTAGACAAAATAATTTCATGCATGCTTTTCTGCATCACTTATCAAATTACCATTGTTATTGGTGTCAATCTAGTTTATCAGTATAATCATGTAATGATCCCAAGCATTTTAGTATGATAATGTTCTTTTAATATTATACTCATGGGGAGATGTGTCTCCTTGGAACACTACACATAAAGTAAAGTAGTGGGCATAGTGTTCCTTGCATTAGTCTAATAATCAGAGCCGAGTTAATGGTGGGGCCCTCACACACGAAAGGGCCCCACATACAGCCCCTACACATAGTATATGGCATGTAATATTTTGCTGCCATTGTTCCTCTATCTGTGAAATGCAGCAGCCATCGTGAAGCTAAATAGAATATCTCACGATATGCTGTGTCATCATCTAACAAGATGTAGTTTCTTCAGGCTGGGCCCTGAGACCAATCAGCCTGGCACTCGGGAGGGACATCAGGGCGGGAGAGGGCCAACGGGGTGTTACAGTGCAGCCTGAGGCACCATTTGTCTGGTGCCATTAGCTCTGCAGGATATTAATTTAGCCTTCAGGCTCAGCAGTATGGACCTCATTCAGAGTCGGTCGAAGCGGCCGCACGGTCATACGCCACCGATGTTTGCTATACTGTGCATGCGTAAAGTCCGCTATGATCAGAAATTTCTCTCTCCTTGAACACAGCCAGGTCGGTAGTTTGAGTGACAGTTTGAGGCATTTGTGGGTGGTAACAGGGGAAGGTGCTTGAAAACGGGGGAGTGGAGATCCGAACGCAGGCGTGCCTAATTATGCGAATGGCGTTTTATGGGAGTGCATACGGTTTATGGGAGTGCATAATTAACACAGTAGAGTCATGGCAAATGTGACATGGGAGGTTTTTACACTGACATGATCGTAGAGCTTAAGAGAGGGTATGGCCAACCTTAAGCTCTACGACCAGTTCCGATGGTTACCGATGGTCTCGATCAATCCTTATATGCCCGGAGATGATGTGCAATGCGTACGAGAAGGGGCCGTATTTCTTTGAAATTCCGACCGCTTCATCCCCTTGGTCGGCCAGCTACTGATCCGAACTTAGGGACGCAACTTGCGAGGGAATCATTTACATATCCAGCCCCTTTTCCCGTACGACCGTGTGGCCGCTTAGACCGACTCTGAATGAGGTCCTATATTTGATGTCCAGTTACAAGAGATGATCAGTGAGTCTGGTTGTTAGTAGTAAATACAATTGCTTCCATTGTTTAATATTGCTGGTAATGTAATTTACATATCCAGTGTGCATCTGCACTAAGTACTTTTGAATTGTGAATGAAATGATTATACTTTAACTCATAAAAGAGGTATATAGGCTCTGCCCTGACCAGCTCCCCCTGCTGTTCTGTCTCTCATGCTTCACCCTTCTACCCCCCCACCCCCATTACATCCTGCCCTCCTGATCTGTCTCGACGCCTCCGCTGCTCCCTACCAACCCATTTCCCACCTGCCACCAGTTCAGGTGGCAGGTCTTCCTCCTCTTTGGCTGCTGGCTAGGGTCTGTCCTATATACCGTAATGTGGGAGCCATTAGAGTGGCTTCCATTGCACGCATATTGAAGTCTGGGCTGATCTTTTGAAATGATTATATACAGTAGATGAGAATGGCCACTCATGGGTATTGTAGATCCTGCCACCAAAACTATAACACTAAGATTATAGCGTTAGTGAATTTCTCACTGTAAAATAACCTCAGCCCAGAATCAACGGCAGCTGATCAATATTAAGCAACATAATTAAGAAAATCAAACAGCATCTGTGCCCATCACTGTCACTCTCCAGACTAAAGTAACTGAATCACATAAATACATGATATTTCTTTCAATTCAAGAAGTTAAAAAAAATATTGGTACCAACAGGGGATCTTAGTGGTTTTTCTTAAATAGAAATGTAAAATGGTGACATAGTTTTAGTGCAAACATGCGCATTTGGTACCATATAACGTTCATGTGATCTTTATGTGATAATGCAAAAAGTATTTTATGAAAATCCAGCTCATAAATTCATTAAATCCATGACATTATCTAATGTGCACTGCTAAAGAATGGTGTTATTATTTGAGAATTGTTATATTCTAGATAATCCATACATAACAGTGATCACTACATGGCAAACTGATAGGAATATCTATTCCTTGTTTTGAAGAACATATTTAGGATGATAAACAAAATGAAAAATTCAATATTCAGACACATTTAAGCACAAGAATCAGGGCACATCATATTGTCAATTTCCTATTTCCTTCTCATAAACAAGATAAGCCTGAGGGAAATGGTGCAGTTTAATTAACTGTAGTAGGTTATACTCATGGGACTCTATTGCCATGGGGAGTAAGAGGCTGTATCCGATTTCTGCTGGGTGGTTTGGGATTTATGCTTCACGGCCATGATCTCTGGTTCATAGGACTAAAGCCCAGAAAGAATTTCCCATGAAGATTAGGCATTAACTTTTTACACTAGGATTAACAGAAATCCAATCACATGTGAAAAACAAATGGACAGAAAGTGTAAAACAGATGATTGCAGACCCAGATGGGACAACTGCCTGCTTCTGTAAGCAAACTCTATGGAGCTCATTTAATAACATGGTCTAAAGGGCAATGACGTTGTGTAACCCATAGTAACCAGGTGTCCGTTTCCATTAGTCTGATTACAGTAGCTTGCTAAACATATATGGTTGCTATGGGTTACATATAATTGCTCATTAGTTTATTTGAGAGCATATTAATTTTTAAATACATGCATTAATATATCAAGCCAGGTCCTGCACTTACTGTGTAACATTTCTTTATCACCTACTGTAGTAGCCCTGGCAACTAGTTTTCCTGACAATACTATTGTACATAATAATAAAAGGAATTTTACCATAATCAAATACACTAATCAAGATCTATTTCATTAAAGCATCACTTCCTCACTTCTGAAACATTTAAGCATGCATCCCTCCGGTGCTTAGCATGACACCTTGTTCTAGTATTATCATTATCATGTCATTTTCCCTTTATCATAATCCTTTTCTCTTTCAGTTGTCCAAGCTATTCATTTCATTTCTCATTTGCAGTAAAACTAGAAATGGCCTGCTTTGTATCTATAAAGTTACTATAACTAGCACTCAGATTGTTTTTATGATGTTGAACATCCATTTTTTTTCTATATCTTTATTCACTGTCTTTGTTCTTTGAATGGCTCTGTGTTTCGAGATGAAATGAGCAGTAAGTAAAACACTGGAGTAAATAATCAAAAGAAAACATTATATTATTAGGAGTCTACTTAACATGGTAATGTTGTGATCAATACACAGACTCTGAGGAACATAAGAGACGTATTCTTAATTTACCAGGAAATTCTTCTTCACCATTTACAATCTAGAAAACAGCGAACAATGCAAGTAAATAAATAAACCAATGACCTATTGAAGTAGCATCAATTATTCAACCTTCCAGCTGCAATAATGTCTGCTAAAAAAGTTTCTAATGCCGCTACTTTGACATGTTTCTTATGAACCCTTAGGTCACATGTAATAATGATTGCACAGTCTCTTTGCACTATAACAGCATCGATGTACCATTAATCCTCGTCGCTTCTCTGAGACTGTTCTTGGCCCATGTGGGCTATCTAACAATTTTAGGGCATTGCAGTGCAGGCAGAACACTTTTAGCAATCTCACTAATCTGCCTAATTCATTAATCACTAGTTTACTCCAAGGAATGCCAACCTTTTATCTGCAAAGCTTGTGTCATTTGTAAAGAAGTATACCTTTCCTTCCAGACTCTGCCTTTTACAGTTAATGAACATCTTAAATAGAACATTATCTACAAAAATCTCTAGAGTTTTCATGGTGAACCTGTCCTTAGTCTGAGTGTACTCTGCTTACCATAATTGTCTGCCAACTTTCTATCAACTAACCAAATCAACTGACCTTGAGACATTCAGTATATGAAGGTAGATGTTATTTTACAAACAACTAAAAATACCAAGACAACCTAACATACGCTGATGTACTATGAATATTTATACTATATATAGCATAAAAGTACATTAAATTTTAAAAACAGATAGATACAGTAGATACTGAGCCGCTCTGAGAAGTGTAGTGTACTGTCTTTTTCTTTAAATTGTGCATCTTATTCACATTGAAGAAGCAGCAAAACACCACTCATAGTATACTAGAGACGCTGGGCTGTGACTTTAACAAGTACAAAATTGTAGATTAAATGCAACAGAGCTGGGTATGATAAAAAGCTGCTGTATTGTAGCACTTTGTATACAGATACATACTAATTCACACACAAATGTTGCACATCAAATTGACCAGTGTAATCTAGCAGAGTAGTTTTGTCACTTATAAATGTTTTATGTATGCGAATAAGAGGCACATTTTGAAAGACAGAGACGCTTGGCACGGCCAAGTCGCCCGGGACCGGTGTAGCCAAGAGGGGTTGTTTGGCACAACTGAGGACAGTGTATGAGGGCACATCTATAGATAGATAGATAGATAGATAGATAGATAGATAGATAGATAGATAGATAATGTCTACAATCACAGGTTATCAGATTCATGTATGAAATAGAGAAAAAGGGACTATATAATGTAGGAATAATTTTAAATTATTTGGTTAAAATGCAAATAAAAACATACACAAATAAGTAACCTTATCTAAATAATGGAACCTTATCTATAATAATGAGTCTCAACCACTTTCATGATAGCAGTGTGAATGTGACACAGGAAGCATTGCCTTCAGCTGGATAGTCTCTGTGCCTAGGGTCATGACAAGACAATTTGCTGTTCATCAAAAGGAGGGTCCATCAATCGGGCTGGGTACAGGATGTTGGCGCTCAGGATCCTGGTAGTCAAAATCCCGATGCTGGGATCCTGACAGGGTTAGGATACTGACACCTGTCGATAGGTATCCTAACCCTTCTCCTTCCCCTAACCCTCCCTCCCCGGTGCCTAAACCTAACCTCCTCCTTCCTGTACCCTAAACCTAACCTACCCCCCAGTGCCTAACCCTAATCCTCCCTCTAGTGCCTAACCGCTAACCCTAATGCTAACCCTTCCCCTAACCCCACTACTTACCTTTGGGATGCCATCAATCGGGATTCTGACAGGTGTCAGGACTCTGGCACGGGTATTCTAAGCGCCAGCATCCCCTTTGCTGGGATATTGACCGGATCCCCCATCAGACAGAGGTGTAGTAACTACCCAGGTCCAACACAGTATTGCTTCTTGCTTTGCATGCTCAGTGCTGAGCGTGCATATTCGGCTATTTCTATGTTTTTAATTTTCTTTTAAAAACCATTGTTACAAATTAAATACAATATGCATCCCTTGTCCAATCTTTTTGTTGTGAATTTTACTCCTCTTGTCTATTATTTTACATAAATAAATAGTTTATTTATATATATAAAATTTTTTCTTACTTTAGGTAGTACAGAAGCCGTTAATGACACCCCTTTGACATGAATTCCATTTGTCATTCAAAGCCATCTGTACTTCTTATGGATGGTAAGGGTAATAAAATAATACATTTTCACTAACCCTTTTAATACATATACTTCAGGCAGTTTTGGAAAACCTGGGATATATGGGTACTTTAATAAGTCACCATCTGATATTACTTTTTCACAACACAACATGTACAGTATTATATTTTAATACAGTCAAATTCTATTGTACAGAGGTGATCATTTACTTATTGTACAAAACCACACTGTATCTTTGGTGCTGTGTACATTTCTACAGTATAGGCCATTGCTTTCTAATATTACTCAGACCACCAGGTCTTTAAAAAGCTCTAAGTACGGAGCAAAACTAGTCAACAGAAGGGTTAGTAATACCCAAAGGCTGCTCCTGGAAGTCCTGCTGCAGTGTATTGTCAGCCTGTAACACAGCACTGAGAGAATACCACCACCTAAAGCTAAAAGGCAAATGACTAAGGGATGAAAGACCCGGAGATAATTGGTGCTTTATACACCACAGCGGACGCTTGGAATACACTCGCCGTGATCCATCCTAAAGTCAGAGGAAAGAAACTAAGTAGCAGAGTGCTGCTGTCTTCCCACCAATTCCTGCAAGGGAGGACCAGTGCGGTGTGTATATAAAGACTGAGTCACAACACCGCATTAAGAACTTTGTGATCTGAACGTATGTAAACAGGCTTATTATGGAAAGAAAGTAACTATCTCAACTTTCCGGTGAGCACATTGTATCTATCTCTCAAACACGCAGGAGACTGTAAATATCCTCACTGATTAGTGAAATGACAGACTTGGACTTCTATGGGTAACCAGGGTCGGATTAACAATGGGGCGGGTGGAACTTTAGCTCCAGGCCACCCTGTAAAATAGGCCCATCATCATCTGCTCTGCTGCTGCAGACAGGAATATGTTTTTCTGCTACAGCAACAGTCTGCCAGTGACCGTCTGAAGCCCCGCCCCCAACCACAAGCCCTGCCCTCTCCCATGGGTCATGACATCCCCTCCTCCACAGGGAACAGTAGCACCTGCCACATTATTGGAAGCAAGGAGCATTGGGCCCCCCTGTCACATGCATGTCCTCCTCTCAGGTCCCCCACCGGATAAGCTTTGCTTGCCTTCTGTCTGCCACTACAGATGCCCCGCCCCAGCTCTCCTCTTCTGCTCCCATTGGCCAGGCATAGTGTGTGCACTGTACAGAAGATGGCAATGTGGGTGAGACAGTGCTGCCATACACAGAGGTGGCCCAGTCCTTCTCTCCTGTCCCATTGTTCTCTTTACCATTCCTACCTCTGCCCCCACCCAATATATGTGACTCTGCTACCTACCAATATCTGTGCCTCACTCAGACTACCATATTTTTTGCTTTTGAACCTCCTTATATGTGCTTCTGCCCTTTTCCATCTTTCACTGCCCCTTCCCCATACCTGTGCATTTGCCCCTTCCCAATATTTTTGCCTTTGTCCTCCTTTATATCTGTGCCTCTGTCCCCTTTTCCCCTTTGAACCTCTCCCCATTTGTGCATCTGCCCCCTTTATCCATGTGTGCCTCTGCCCCCTCACCAAATGGCTGCTGGCTGCCAATCTGAAGAGAGAAGACAGAACAGAAGAGCAACCACCAGGTAAGCACAATTTTCAATTATTAAGCCATTATGGATTTTTCTCCATTAAAAAAAATGCTATATTTCTTTTTATTTATTAAAAGTAAAAAAAAAAATTTTTAACCACTTGCCCGGCGTGGTCACATCAGATGCAACCACACCAAGCTTGGCTTTCCCTGACATGGTTGCATCTGATGCAACCAGTCAGAAACGCTTTCTGGGTGCTGCTAGAAGTTAATGTTCCAGCAGATGCCAATCTAATAGGGACCTTCCGGCCCCTCTGCACCCCCAATTTATCCCAATCACTGCTGGCCACAGTGGCCAAGCAGCCCAGCATCTCCCAACAGCTGTGGCTCTTCACTGCCCCCAATCATTGCTGGCCACAGTAATTGGACAATGTGTGTGTGCAGTGTAGTGTGTGTATATATATATATATATATATATATATATACACACACACACTGGGTATATATATGTATAATGTATACACTGTCACACTGTGGATGTATGTGTACTGTGTGTATATATACAGTGTTTATCTCTGCCCCCCGTTCCACCCTCCACTATGTCCTGTAGTGCCCCACCACTTTGCCACAGCTCCACCCACCAACCCCCATCCCCGCCGCCCCATCCCACCCCCCTTCCACCGGCACGCCTCCTACTGCCTTCCTCCGGCTCTAATACAGTAAAGTATTTTGTTTTTTTATTAAACTATAAAACTATCTTTTTCAAAAAAATATTATCACATTATGTAATAGCTATTTCAACTTGATTTTGCATTTTTCCTTAAAAAAATATTAAATCAGGTTTAAATAGCTGTTATTTACATAATTTTGATAATTAAAAATATCATCAATTTTGGGGAAAAAATGTAACCAGTTAAGTGGTTAAATACAGTACTTTATCCATTTATAATTTTTTTGTGTGCACGCACGTGCATATATATATATATATATATATATATATATAGTCCAACTGTATATATATATTATATTATATGTGCGTGTGTGTGTAGACCAAACCCCCACACACAGCACTGGTCACACCCCCATCATGCTGGTCATGCCTCCTGTTGCAGCACACAATAGGCCCTTCATAAATTTCAGCTCCTTAATCTGGTACTGTGGGTAACCATTTACAAATACTACTAAATTGAATATTGCAGCCAAAGTGGTATTATTTCAAGTTATTTTCATGTATCATTTTTTATTATAATACATTTGCATACTTGATATGTGTGTTTTAGATATGTTAAGTGTCTGTGTCTATTAAATATGTATATTTATTGAGAGAAGCCTTATTGAACTGAATTTGAGTCAAGTGATACGGAAAACAGAATATTATTTTATACATAAAATCCACGTATAGGAGCAAACCATTTTTTGAGGCTTTATTACTCAGACCACTGTCTTGAGAACATGGCGGTTGCAGAATAAGAATGATGCCAGTTTGTGAAGCAGGCTGGAGAGGAATGGCGCGTTCTAACGTAGGCTGCATACTGTATATACATGCATTTGCAAACAGATGCAGACTAATACAGAAATGCATATACCAGTAGCATAACTATGAATTTTGCTCCCCCTTGCCAAAAAAGTTTCTGGCGCCACCCCCATGGCAGTTTACATTATTTGCCATTTTTCCTCCTTATAGTAATGCCCCTTACACATTATGCCACACACTGTAATGCCCATTACACATTATGCCACACAATGTAATGCCAATTACACATTATGCCACACACCGTAATGCCCATTACACATTATGCCACACTCCGCCAGGGGTTTCATGCTATGGGTTTCAATGCTCATTGTCAGTGGTTCCATGCTTGTTGCCACGAGTTTCATGCTCATTGTCAGGGGTTCCATGCTCATTGCCAGGGGTTTCATGGTCATTGTCAGGGATCTCATGCTCATTGTCAGGAGTTTCACAGCAGAAGATGAAGCTTTCTGCATTTTCTCCTGGTGGCACTTCTGTGCTTCTTTGACAGACGCTAGAGGTCAAGTAGTACCTCTAGCATATGCCTCCTCCTAGGCGGCAGCCGTTTTTGGAGGGATATTTTTGCAGATTCCATGCGGACTGCTATACTTCATAAACACTGCCCCCAAGCCACTGTGTCCCCCAAGCCACTGCACCCCCAAGCTACCGTGGGTTCTGCAAGGGCTATTTTTATGCCCCTGGCATATACACCTGAACTGGCGGTATCATTTGAGGATAGTTAAGGGCAGGTGTAAATTTCTGATTATAACAGACTTCAGCAGTAGCAAATGGCTTGCAATTGGCTGGTTGCAAATGCACCACTGATGCTGATTTCCTTTTTTTGATGCTCATGCATGTATTAAGGATTGTGTGCATGTTTTAGCTATTATTTTTTCTTGTATGAGAAAGTTTCTTCTGCAACAAGAGATGTTTTTGAAGTTTTATTGATGCCTATTCCTTATGAACTGCAGTGGCCCAGTGGAAAATATGCTTTAACGTTGACGTGATTTTTAATGGAGAACATCAATGCCCAAAGCAATTCATTATTGCTCCAGAACCAGGACAGCTGCTCTGAGAAGCAGCTGTGCCACAATCCTTAACACTGCAACTTCTGATGTTAATTAGTAGCAGCAAAAGTTTACACTGACAGGCAGTATAGGATGGATCTGGATGAATCCCTCTTCAACTTTGGATCTCCTTCCAATAGGATGGAGCGGGGCTTTGAGAGCTGGCACTAGCTGAAGATTGCGTCAGTTTCCACAATCAAACTTGATGAATGGCCATCGGCCACACTGAAACTCCAATGATAAATGGGCCCGTTACAATAAATATGTGGAAATACTATTTCCGTATGTATCTCAAACCTGTTTAACTTAATGAAAACAGGGAAAATCCAATTAGCCCACGCCTAATTACCCATGTCACACAGGGAAATGCTATTGAATTAAATATAAAGATATAAAGAAATTGACAATTCAAATGCGCATATGAATTGTCAATTTATTTATAATTTTGCATGTACTATTTTAGGGTTATACCTTTTTGGTGATTTATTTGCTGCTACTTAGGGTGTCTTAGGCACCCAAGACCTCTCCAATAATTACATCTCTGCATATTCAATTAAATAGCATTTTTCCATTGTGATAAATCAGGGGTTAACGCGCGTTAACCCTCTGATTCCACATAAACATCATGTATTCTGGCGTAAACCGGGCACATATGTAACAGGTGCCAACCGCACACATTTTCCGATAGTCACTGCTTTGCATGTGCATGCAATTGCAGAGGTTTAGTGAATGTAACCTGTGGCTGAGATCAAGGGTCCAATTGTGTCAAAATCTGAATCAGTACCATAATTCTTTTCTTCCTAACTACAAACTACTTCTAGACAAATTGTATCTGTATTTAATGTGTGACTAAAGTATCAAAATAAGCTTTAACCTATACATAAAAAATCTATCCGCAAAACCAATTGCTATTTTACACTGATAAATGTACTATATGGTCTCACTCCAAAAGCAGATACATTTTTTGCAAATTTCCTTACACAGGTATTCCAATTGTATTTCAAAATGAACAAAAATAAAATTTTAAACCTGTAATTACTTATCCCTGCTTGAAAATAATAAAAACATATTTTTATGCAACCTATTTGTGGTTACCAAATGACCTCTTACAATGCTGAACCACTGACTAATTAGCTGTACAAGTATCTGTGTTAAGTGAAATGCATAAGAACAGTGTTTAATTAGAGCAATAAAACCTTTCTAGATGTAATAGCTTTAATAAACTGAAAGCCACAATAAACCAGACAGCTGTGACAAATATGCAAGGAAAAGTTTTTTTAATTTCTACTGCTCTTATGCAAGTTTAATAAAAAATTGTCACCAAACAAATACTGAAAGACACTGGAATAATAGTTAGAAATATTTCGATTTTACTTAAATCCATTTTAGAGTTTTGAAACCTAGCCAGATTTTACAACAATAAGTACCAATATTAACACTGTCATGACCTGGGGTATATTTTTTATATTTGTGACTATACTCGTACAGCATATCACAGTTTTAACTGAGATGCTATATTTAACTGATTTACAGTATGTTCCCTACTAATGTTTAAATGGTTTTACCCAGAACAGATGGAACTCTCTTATGATAGCAAGTGAAATAAACCTAGCTGTATTACATTACACAGGTTAAATTAGGTAAATGTAGCAAAAAATAAATAAACAAAACCAATCAATTACTGTTCCCATAGTTATATTGATCCGATTAATAAAACCCTTGGGAATTTATAAAAACTACAAGAAAGTTCACCAAAGTACAGGAAGACCAAACATGCATATGGTGGAGATGACCTATAAAATATGGTGATTATATTTTTAATATTTTTCGATTCCATTCGGGTAGATTTTATTCTTAATGTTTTTTTAGGGAGTCTATCTCTATTATTTAGGGTTCTCTATTATTAATAGAAAGTATGGTGGTCGCTCACATCAGCTTAATGATATTGTTCAGGTGCTTGTAAAGGGCGGGGTTTATACTGAACCACAGAAAAAAGAAGATTCCCTCCAGCACACTGCAGCAATATTAGCAAAAATACTTGAATCCTACATGATAATAGAAATTCAGACGTATTGGTTGCATACATTTGCAAATATATGATTAAGCGCCAGGCCAGCGTCAAGGCTCCTCTATACCGGCGTCCCTAACATTAAGGGGTTCACGTCTGAGGTGCAGAGCAGCCCAAAAGAACCCAGCCAAGGACCACTCAGAGGGCATCACACAAAAATTGGAAGAAAGGTGATAGTGAAGTGAAAAGTATAGATGTGTCAAGATAATCAATAAGTTACTGTATCAAAAATATACCCGAACACGACGAGTATACACCTAGCTCTCACTCGGTGTTACTAGTCTAAAGGGTTAGGCAGCAAGGTACTAGAGAGATACCCCTTGTATCTCACGGTCACTGTAATCAAGAAGTAGTATGTGTAAACATACAACAAAGTAGACCTGTGCCTGTAGTATAGCAAACATAATTGATAAATTAATGTCACATTAGTGGTATTGAATCTAGTTTAATAGTTGTATAAAGATAAAATTGTTAATAAATAAATAGATAGAGTTGGAGTACAACTGTATCTTTGCAAAGATAATTAGGGGCGCTGAGGTAGTGCGTGTAGTTGTCCCCAAACGTAATGTATATATAGATATATATATGAGGACAGTGATGACAGTGCATGAGAGTGACTGAGGTCTGCATGTCAGTATTTTTCCTGTCCAAATGGACAAAACGTCATCTGTGTGTCGAAACCAGGGGACCAAGTTTGCCCCGAGTTCATGCTCCGACTAGATGGTGATCTAACTCAACACGATGTGGATAGACGGCCGAGATGCGTAGGAGGATATCTACAAACTCTACTCCCCAGGACATTTCCAGCAAGAATGGGTAAGTTGAGCGCGCAGTCAGTTCCGTAGCCGGATCACCTCAGGCTTGCGGGGTCCGCCGACACCGCTGAGCCGGAAGTGACACCTGTTCCAGCGACTCTGCGGAGACCCATCGGCAGCGACCAGGTGCACACAGACTGGCGCTCACTGCGGCACATCCAGAGCCGGGTGCTACCTGGCTCACAGTGTCTCTAGATACTGTGTAGCCGGTAGCGGCCCAGGCTGGGAACCACACCATAGAGAGACGCCGTGTGTGAGCGCATGTGCATGCTTACTGAAAGCAGGTCTGGATCAGCAGCAGGAAGTAGACGCCGATGCAGGACTACTAAAGACAGGTGAGGCCTCATCTACTACAAAGGACTTTTTGCATTTTACTTTATTTATCCAATGGACGAGCAACTTTAGTAAGTGACAGGGACACCTGCCCTTACAAATTCTACTTATTTTCATATCCTGAAGTCTGTCAACACTGTCCTCATATATATATATATATATATATATATATATATCTATATATACATTACGTTTGGGGACAACTACACGCACTACCTCAGCACCCCTAATTATCTTTGCAAAGATACAGTTGTACTCCAACTCTATTTATCTATTTATTTATTAAGAATTTTATCTTTATACAACTATTAAACTAGATTCAATACCACTCATGTGACATTCATTTATCTTTAATTATTTTTGCTACACTACAGGCGCAGGTCTACTTTGTTGTATGTTTACACATACTACTTCTTGATTAAGATAATCAATAAGTGTTAATATAATAAGAAAGAATTAAAATTACATAAATAATAAACAAGCAAATGGAAAGGTGATGAAAAAATGTCTATGTGAAGTAAGTAGCGATGCCCTGAAAAAGGCCCAGCCGGAGCCACTCCAGGGGCCCCTTGCCCAAACGCTCACCCCAAAATAATTATAGCTACAAAATAGTAGCACCCACTCTGGGTCATATAATTACAATTCATGTACAGCATGATAACAGCACATGAGTCAGCTGAGAGCTGACTCACCTAGGAGGTACCCCAAAAACCTCCAAATGGCACTATACGGACCTAGCCTCGGACGTGAACCCCTTAATGTTAGGGACACCGGTTTAGAGGAGCCTTGACGCTGGCCCGGAGCTTAATCATATATTTGCAAATGTATGCAACCAATACCTCTGAATTTCTATTATCATGTAGGATTCAAGTATTTTTGCTAATATTGCTGCAGTGTGCTGGAGGGAATCTTCTTTTTTCTGTGGTTCTCTATTATTGCCAACACTGATAAACAGCACTGATAAACTGTATCTAAGAGTATATGAAATATCAACCTTAGTTTGATCTAGCATGAAATTGTATTCTTGTTTTGGAAAGAAAGGGAAGATTTCAGATAGCACTTGTTTTTAGTGTTGTCTACAGTGAACTGGATTCCAGGATGCTAAGTAAAAACCCCTTTCAGACAGAGAATTTGACCTGGGAATTGCCAGGGCAAGCCAAATCTTTTCTCTGTGTGAAAGGATCTACCTGGGTTCAAAATGCCAGGCTCTGACTCTGACACTCCCAGGGTTATTGCTAGGTCCGACCCAGGTTGCCTGCTATCTGAAATGGTTCAGACTCATCTTATTCAACCCAGGGTACAGTAAAAGTATCTCTTTGCTGGTTCAGGAGCGCTGACACCCACTTTTCATGACTCATATCTTTGTGAGTCTGTAAAAAAAGGTCCACTTTTAATGACTCACACATTTGGCAGGGTTGACACGGATTCTGTGTGAAAGGGGTCAAGCCAAAAAAAACCTGGGACCAAGTAGGGGTGTGAAAGGGGTTTTGGAGCTGTGGTCTAGATCAAACCAGTGTTCAAAAACCCAGGAAAAACAGCCGTGTTCAAAATCCCGGCTTCTGTCTGAAAGTGGTATAAGTAACATTTTATTGGTCACCTCCTATGTTATTAACAGCCTTACTCAGTGTATTGGGCTAGACATGATTTGTGTGACTACCATATTGAGTTAGAAATTGGATGGGCTATGAACAGAGGGCCTGATTCAGAGCTGAACGCTCTGACCAGAGCGCTCGCTCTGAATCAGGGCCCTCCTCCATGAAAATGGAGCGTCCTCCTGGATGCTCGCACAGCTGTGGGTGACCACCCACAGCTTATGCAAGCGTCCATGATGATGGTCGCGATGGTCAAGACCATCACGACCATCTGGCTTGCGACGGAGACCCTGCGGTAGGGTCTCACTGCTGCAAGCCCTGGAGTGATTTTGGCTCTATCAGAGCCAAAATCACTACCACTGACATCACTAGTGATGTCAGTGGGGCCGGCTTCAGATGGTAGGCGTTCCCATGGGAACGCCTCCATCTGGCAGCCACGCCCCCGGCACGCCCACCAAAGGGGGCGTGCTGTCAATCAACATCGACAGCACGCCCCCTTTGGTGTGAGACCCAGAGCGACGGAGAGCCCGTCGCTATCCAGGTCTCGTGCATGCGCATGACGGAGATCCCTCCATAGTGCGCATGCACAGTGGGGCAACATCGACCCGCTTGCGAGCATCCTGCACTCGCGAGCGGGTCTGAATGACCCCCAGAATGTCTTTATTTTGAATATACTGGGTATTTAATACAGTAGTAATGGATTGATAGTATGGGGGTTATGGAGAGATTTATTTATAAACAGACAGTGATGATCAAAATTGATCTCATTTTAAAACCATTTGCACCTTCTAAGCACAGTAAGCACATCCTTTACTGTTAGTTAGTGATAGTATGCGTGTGTATGTGTGTGTAGTCACACAGAAGGGTGGCACTCCAGAATTTATAGGTACAAATTTGTAGGTATATACACACACATATATCCTTCACCCCTCCATCCCTCTGTCCCCTCCCCATGCTCGTAGCCCACAAGCCACTCTGCCTAATCATTTAAGCCTTCCCCACCTCTCTCCCTCCTCACACCTCCCTCCCACCCCTTGTCATTACATCCAGCCTACAACAGGGGGCACATTGT
Source organism: Taudactylus pleione (assembly GCA_031769625.1). Lineage (NCBI taxonomy): Eukaryota > Metazoa > Chordata > Amphibia > Anura > Myobatrachidae > Taudactylus > Taudactylus pleione. Next base: position 75,771,067 of record JAUIMM010000040.1, on the reverse strand, counting down.
GGGGTCAGTGATATGATGTCATCTAAGCTGCATGTGCCCAGTGTGTGTGTCTCAGCGCTGCACTATGTCTGTCACCCCACAAGGAATAGGGGGGAGAATAGTGGGAGACAGGAGGAATAGGGGAAGTTGGGAGGAATAGATGGTAGAATAGGGGAAGATTTGAGGAATAGTGAGGGAGGAGGGAATCGGTATGAAATCCCAATGCAGGAAGACCAGCAACTGAAAATCCTGACAGGTTAGTATTTTAACTGTTACTAACCCTACACCCCCAACCCTCCCTTAGGGTTGCCTAACCCTAACCTCCCCCCAAGTGCCTAAACCTAACCCCCCCTGTAAGTGCCTAAACCTAACCCCCCCTTCCCCGCAGCCTAAACTTAAGTCTCCCGGAAGGGTGCCTAACCCTAACCTCCCCCCGGGGGTGCCTAACCCTAACCCCCCCTTCCCGTAGCCTAACCCTAACCCTTCCTAGGGGGTGTCTAACCCTAAGTTGCCCCTGGGAGCCCCTAACGTAACCCTCCCCCCCTGCGGCTGTCTACGCCCACCACCCAGCTTACCTTCGTTCGATATGCCAGGCATCGGGCTCCCGGAGTAGGTAAAATGACAGTCGTTGGGATTTTGATGCCTGTTATTAGACCCCTGCCGGGATTAGAAAGTCAGGAAGCCAGCGGTCTGCATTTTGACCATCGGCTTCCTGACTGCATCCTGGGAGGAGAATAAAAGATGGGAGGAAGAGGGGGATAAGGATTGAAAAGTGGCAAGAATAGGGGGTGATGAGAGGAATAGGGATAAGAGAATAGGGGAAGGCAGGAGGAATAATGACAAGAATAGGGGGAGAAGGCTGGAATAATGGGAAATGGAAGGAAGAATTGTTTGAGATGGGAGGAATATAGGAAGAGAGATGGGAAGGCGGGGGGGAGGGGAAAGAGAAAGGAAACAACACATGCACAATAGCCAGCAACCCAGCATATTATGGGTCCAAAATACCAATATATATATATATATATATATATATATATATATATATGTATAGCTAATTTTCAGCAGGAACTCAGTTCCTGAACCCCTCATTGACTATGACATTATGTCCTGGGCCAAAATCTATTTTCCATAAGATAAGTTTTATTTTGTCCTTTCTGAGTGGCTTCTTTTCTAAATACCTCGTATATGTATTGTATATATAATATATAAAATTGTTTTTCCACCCCAGTAGCTCCACCCAGAGTTCCTGAACCCATTTTTTTATATATATATATATATATATATATATATATATATATATATATACTGTATTTATGACAGGCCTAACTCCTGCCAGCAGCAAGCTGTTGATAGACCACATGCCATCTGTAAGAAAGTAGCCCATTTTGACAGGAGCAATTAGAGTGTTCCCTGATTACATCAGGTGCCCAGGTACTCTCCTTACTTCTTTCCATATAGGTAGCAAGTTGTTACTCAAGGGATGCTCTGCCATCTGTTGCTGAAATAGGCTTTTATCATACATGCAACATACTACAAGTGGCCTGCTTGCCCTGACAGGAACTGATATCAGGGTGACCCATCAGTTTGGGTTGATCACTGAAACACATATGTATAGTAGAAACACATGGACAGGGAAGTTTGCCACCATTCTGAAATTTATTTATGCTAAATTACATTGGATTATCAAAAATATGTGGATGTGCCATTGTGCTGAAAAGTAGGGCATGTTTACCTATATATGTTGAATAAAAGCACTTTCTGAAGGGCTCCTTTAAAACAATTTTAAATTTGCGACATTGGATCTGAGATTTCTTTTCCTTTTTCAGCGTTCCCTGCATGATGTGGATTTATCTGATCCTCCAGAAGCTTCAATTTAATCCTTCACAAGCAAATTATTTCTTGCTTTGTATTTCTAGAACACATATTAAATTGCTCTTTCACAAACAATATACACAGTATTTGTCTGGTGGACTAGGTTACGTGACTGTTAACAGTTTATTCTATTGTATACAATGGTGATTATTACATAAGGGTTTAGCTAACATATTCTTTATAATTATTAGTAAATGATTTAATTTATACGCATTCACCCTTGAAATTCACACATTTTGTCTACTAATCCCTAGAGAACAACAAAAAGATAAAAAAAAAAAAATGTTACAAAACAATGGAGTGTTTTACAGCGTTTTATGCAGTAGTTCACGGTGAAACAATGGTATTTGACACCTGACAGACCTCTGAATTGCAGCATGAAATTGAACTTGTTTATGTGATATGAGTTATTCTACTTAGTTTTCACAGACATTGACATATTTCTAGATTATGTATTATATTTACATGCTCAGAATTGATATGCATGTAGACAAAGTTATGACAATCTAGTAAATGCTCCTTCCATATGCTTCTAATTGAACCTAAAAACAAATCATTTTGTTCAGGTATTTTAATGAACTCTTAGATAGAACTGACCATCTTGCAAATGATTCCAGATTTTTTGCATATGTTAATTAACCTACCATCACACTAGCCACCACATTTTAGACTAGACTTACAAAGTGGCTACTTGCAAGCCCCAGATTCTCCGTGGTTTTGAACCTCAATTTTAAAAATGCGCTGATATTAAATGCAAAACATGCCTGGTTTTGCATTTAATATTGCCTTTTTAAATTTTGTTTTCACAATCACTGAGAGTCAGTGGTTTAGAAAAGCTGCCCCTTATTAATTCTAGCTCTTCCTCTTTTAGGTTTTGTTCAAGCGCACTTATCATTGTTTAATAAAATGTTTTAAAAAACAAACCAATGTAGCTTCATTGGCGCAGTATTTGTTTTGTGAAACATTTTAAAATGGAGAGAAAACGTGGCATGTGTATACATTTGCCAAATATTTCTTGCTTTATTTGTGAACAATTTACAGTGAAGCCAAAATGTTGGTAAATCACTCAGAAGGTAATGCAAGCTTATTATGTTTATTATGTTTATTTTGGCTGCCATGTGGGTGATCAAGATAAAGGTAGGCACCACATATGTGCTGTACAGTATAACGTGCTCTGTAAGTCCTATGAAATGGATGAAAGGGAACAAGAAAAGTATAACTTTTGTGGTTCTAGTGGTCTGTGGAGAACCAACCAGTGACTTAGAAGATTGTCTTTTTCTGTCTAATGGTGTGTGCACACTAGACGACAGAGGAACGACTGTACGATTATAACATTGTAATCGTACAATCGTTCACCTTCCTGTGCAGTGGGATAATGTGCCTACACTGAATGATTTGTCGTTCAGTGCAGACACCCTCTTTCATCCCCGAACATGCCCAACCTGTCGTTATCGGCAGGTTGGCCTGCATGTCCAGACGATGATAGATGTCAAAAACGACCATCAGAAGCATGCATCACTGGTCATTTTTGACATTTTACTGGACGATTTATGAACAATTAATGAGCGATTGAATGATAATGATGTCGTAATCGTTCAGTCACTCATTTTAATCATCTAGTGTGTACGCACCTTAACAAAAACTAAAGGATTTTCAAAGAATATTCACATAAGCATTGAATATCTCCCGTCTACAGAACACTGCCACATACACATGAACTCCTTATTCCTGTTTCTCCATTAAACTGGGAGGCATTTACCATTCCAGAAGAAGAGCAATAGTCACCTGAGCACGCTGCTGGTACTCCTACGTCTTGCGAACCCAGCTGTAGTCCTGACCATGCCAAAAAAAATACACTTAATTGAGAAAAGTGAGTTGATTGACTTAGGGCCTGATTCAGCAGCGATCACTACTGTGATCGCAGCTGCGAATACGCACGGAATGCAGCTGCAAAAATATGCTAATACTTGTCAAAAGCACCACTGACATAAAGACGTCCACTTTTGCTTTCTCACGTCAGTCCACTGTTGCTCTTCTGTGTAAGCATCGGTACCATCGATGTACATTGACCACTCACACAGCATTTACACCAGGTCTGACCAGACGCAGACACTGCTAGTCTCTTCGCACGCAGTGGGCTCTCATGCTGCGTATGCAATCGCAGTGGCTAATTTATGCACGCCCAAGCAATGGCGTTCAAAAGGACAGACACGTCTGCATTTTTCCGACCACTCCCCTGTCACCACCTCCAAATGCTCACAGCCTGTCACTCACTCTGCAATGGATTCCTCTGTGCATCCGTAATCCCAGTGCCATCGCAGTAATTGCAGCGCATGTGCAGTGCAGCTTATACGCATGCACAATGGCTAACAATCGCTCAATCTGTGTATGTAGTTGCATTTGTGATCATTGCTGAATCAGGCCCTTAGTTAGGGCTTTGAAACTTTCCAAACAGGCCGAAATATTATGATCCAGGTTACTCCAATGGAATTTGCTTGCTAAAGACGCACTGATTTCTGTGTTTAGAAAACAACATAAAAACCTTGCATGTTACTATGAAATACATGGTTTCCTTTGTGTCTATAAAGATGTAAATAAATTGATGGCTGAACTAGGCCACAGTGGTTCTCAAACTCGGTCCTCAGGACCCCACACAGTTCACATTTTCCAGGTCACCCAGCAGGTACACAGGAGTAGTCATTACTCACTGACACATTGAAAAGATCCACAGGTGGAACTATTTATTTCACATGTGATTCTGTGAGGAAAACTGGAAAACATGCACTGTGTGGCGTCCTGAGGACCGAGTTTGAGAACCTGTGAACTAGGGTTTTAGTATAGCCCAGAGAAATGTATATTATTCATTGATTCTTCTAAACTGAGTTTAAAATCTATGTTATTACATAATGGGAACGCCAAACTGTCTGTACCAATGGCTCATTCGGTAGCTATGATTGAAATTTACGATACCATGCCGGTCTTGTTAAATGCTATCAACTGTAATATATTTTGCTGGCAAATCTGTGCTGATTTGAATGTTATTGTTTTGTGGCTTGGACTGCAGTGTGGTTTTACTAAGTATTGTTGTTTTCTGTGCTTATAGGATAGTCGAGCAACACAGCAGCATTATATTGTGAAGGACTGGCCCATCAGAGATGTTTGTCCCCTGATAGCACAATAACAAGTTGCACCTTTAGTACAACCTGAAATTGTTCTCCTTCCACTACACATTAAGTTAGACCTCATGAAAATTTTTGTAAAGGCTATAGACAAAAATGGTAAAAGTTTTGAGTATTAAAAATGTCAGTTTCTAAATTTAGCGATGCCAAGTTAATGGAAGGTATATGTCTAGGGCCCAAAATTACACTACTTTTAAAAGATAAAACCTTCAAATATAAACTAAATGTTCAGAATTAGCTGCATGAAAATCCTTTAGATCTGTGGTTGGTGGGTTTTTAGAAAAAAAAAAAAGAAAACTATAAAGAGCTGATAACTGAGTTACTACAAAAAGTTAGGATGCCGTATACCATTAAAGAAAGAGGAAATTTTTTACATTCTCACCTGGGGGCCTATTAATCATCACTTACTTTTTACAAAAGCAGGTGAAAATGCACATTTTCACCTGCAATTGTAAATTGAAGTTTTCGGGCCATTCATCAAGAAAGTAAACCAGGAGATATCTCAGATATCTCCTGCTTACCTTTCTCTTGCATACATTAGTATGGAGACAGAATTTATCAAGCTCTGAAAATATTATTTTTTGGAACTTGATTGTGGTAGCATTCACCATTCGCCATCCCTCCACCCCTGTCCAGATCCGTCTGCCGGACATCGGGGCTCTTGTGCACATGCGTGACCTCAAGGTCACGCATGCGCACTGCTCTCACGAGGAGTGAAAAGATTCACTGCTCCAAAAGGAGCCGTGAAGCCGCTCACTTGGACAGCGGCGAGTCAGTGTGTTAATTATCGGGTTCCGTTCGGACCTCGATAATTAACAATTTGAATAGGCCCCCTGGATTTCTTTCTAGGTAATTTGGGAGCTTAGGGTGATGAAAAGGTGGAAGATACCATCAAGATCAAGGGAGATGGGATTCAGCGATGATGACTGATTATTGCTGTTTTTGATAAGGGAGGGCCACACTACTCATAAGCACAAAAAACATAATAAAGTAGTATATTTTCCAATTTTTTTCCATTCACCTTTGTGGGGATTTTTATTATTTCTATATGTGGGTCTAAAAAATGCTTTTTGTTATCAAATTGTTTTTCCAGTATTATCACTGCTTTAACCACTTAACTGGCTACTATTTAATCCAAAAAATGTCTCCAAAATTGTTGATCGTTTTTATTGTCCAGTCATGTAAATAATAGCTATTTAAACCTGATTCAGTATCATTTTATTAACAAATATGCAGATTTTTAAATACAATTATATTAAATCAGGGTTAATAGAAATTATTTACATAATTTGATCATTTAAAAAATCCAGAATTTTGGGGTAATTTTTGGGGAAAATAGTAACCAGTTTAGTGGTTAAAAGAGAGATAATACTGGAAATACTGGATAACACTGGAAAAAAACAGGCATGTTTGAAAATGTAAAAAAAATAAAAAGTTACATTTATATATACATAATCATATAACCATATTGTTTTCTAAATTAAATAAAGCATTTTACTACACTTTTGGCAGGATATTACAGAAAAGCAGTCAGCAGCAGGTTGTGATTATAGTGATCGGCTATGACTCTCTGCTGGCTGGGAGGGGGAGAGAGCAGTCAGCCCAGGCTGGTAGGTGATCCTAAAAGGATCCCCCTGAACCTAGGCTGCATGAAGACTGTCTTCCAGCAGCTGCAGATGGTGGCAACTCAATTGCAGGCATGTCATTACTGCTTTGGGGGGTGTCTTAGCCTGCCACTGCAATCCCATACACAGTAAAAATGGCTCCGGCATCCCAGTTTCAATGGGCATTCTGAGTAGCCATAGGATTACTCATAACTCCGATTATCGACTGATCTGCAACCTTCTTTAGTCTGAATTTGAGAAGCCGCTGGTGGCCGCCTCAATACAAAATCTGGCAACTGCGACATTTGCATATTTTTCCACAACTGCTGTATACAAATTTGCAGCAGTGGAGTGATTATTGTACATCTCTGAATCAGATCTACACCCCGGCAGGCAGGAAGAGGCTTGGGGAGGGCAACCAAGGAGCCGGCCGCTTGGGATTAGTCTGGCAGCTGCCGGAAGATTTGCTTCCAGCACCCACCTGCAGGTTCCTCTGAAATGGTTGCAGCAGATGCGAACATGTCATGGAAAGCCCAGTGTAGTTGTATCTCATATGACCACTCCAGGCAGGTGGTTAAGCCAGTGGTTCCCAAACTGTGTGCCATGGCACCCTGGAGTGCCTCGTGACACTTGCAGGGGTGCCTCAGGTTGGTGGTCCAGCACCAAATCAAATTCTTTATGGTCAATGTAATGTAAATATGTGGACAAACAGAAATGCAAACCTGTCCACCACCACATTACTGACTCTAAGGATGACAGGTCAGCACAATTTACTTCACTACATTTTTTTCTGAAATTCTCAATAACAAATTTTGGTTTCGGGGTGCTGTGAAAACAATGCTGATACTCAAGGTCACCATGATTCAAAACAGTTTGTGAACCACTGGGTGAAGCCATTGAGTTAATTTGCATAAGTAAAATTGTAAAACAAATTTACAACAAACACATGACTATAAAATAAAAATGCGATGTGTTGTGAACTTTTTACTGCCAAATTTGTGTTCAGTGTGTATGATGTAGTCAAAATCACCCCTTGTTTTTTATGTTGTTGAAAAAAAAGTTTTACAATGTTGACTATTCTTATGCCTTCCTATGCATGGGCTAGGCAGGGTCGGACTGGCCCACAGGGGTACAGGGGAAACCCCCAATGGTCCCCACTGCCTGATGGCCCACCCCCTCCTCTAGGGATCAGGTTCCAGAGTGTGCACTTGAATTATACAACACAGGACTATTATGTATTTTCAATGCACTACTGTTATTAATCTGGTACATTATCATACATTCACTAGCAGTATTTACTATATATATATATATATATATATATAAAGGGACCCACACCCAATCTGGAGGCTGGCCACACCCATAAGTATGGGCCCCTATCACTGCATTCCTCCGGTGGGCCCTTCATGCCCCTGTCCGACACTGGGGCTAGGCATTATGAGAGAAAACATTAGCTTTATTTTCTGTACAACCCTAAGGGGCCGAACTCTTAAAATTATGTTAAGTGCCCCAAAAGCTAATGTTTCTTATTACCAAGTTGCTATATATGTTCCCAAGTAGCGACTTGGGAACATATCTCAGGACTATTTATCGTTGCCATCAAATCAGGATGCTGCTCCAATAAGCAGCTGCCCCAGCAATTACTAATAATGACACATTCGCTGTTAATGTCAGCGGTGGAAGTTTACACTGCTGGCTTCTGTCTCCATGACCTCAGGTCATGCATGTGCACTGTGAGAGCCAGAGGGGGCGGAGGGATCTAAATGGAGCCTTTTTGCACTTTGAAAACTCTTTCCAAAGTAAAAACTGTGCTAAATCCATGTGAAAATATCTGCAATATTTTACATTACAGGCTTTATAAACAGTCATTTCTTTTAAATTTAGAGATAATCATAAGAAAAATGTTGTTTTTGATTACCTGGGCGCATGACAAATAGTCTGCTTAATGTTTGCAGCTTTGTAATCCCCTAACCCTTATACAGATGGAGCACATCTATTTTAGACATCCAATACAATTAAGCACTTCTTGAGATTTATTATCTTCATCTCATTGTTATCCTTTAGACAGACTCCATTTGTCCTTGTAAAATGTACACGTTCTGTATCTGCAACCTACTGTACTAGTGATTACAAAACCATTTCCATTATATTTGGGCTTAATCAGTTTGACTTGCTTAAAAATTTTGGATCAATAAATTAAGTAATCTCTACAAACTAGCATGCTGATTTTTAGAGGTATATTTACTAAACATGCGAGTTTATAGAAGTGGAGGTGTTTCCCATAGCAACCAATCAGATTCTTGCTATTAACTTATAAAAGGTGCTAGATAAATGATAAGCAGAATCTGATTGGTTGATATGGGCAACATCTCCACTTCTATAAATCTGCAGCTTAGTAAATATACCCCTTAGAGCAGGGGTCAGGGAACTATTTTACCTTTTACCAAAAAATATATTTAACTACGCTGAAGTTACCCCCTTGATTTGAAAGGAAGGAAATCATATAGCAGTGCCCCTATATAATGCCCCGGTAGTAGTGCCCCCATGTAATGCCCCTGTAATAGTGCCCCCATAGTTATGCCCCTGTTGTAGTGCCCCCATATAGTGCCCCTGTAGTAGTGCCCCATATAATGCCCCTGTAGTAGCGCCCTCATTTAGTGCTCCTGTAGTAGTGCCCCCATATAATGCCCCTGTAGTAGTGCCCCCATATAGTGCCCCTGTAGTAGTGCCCCCATATAATGCCCCTGCAGTAGTGCCCCCATATAGTGCCCCTGTAGTAGTGCCCCCATCTAGTGCCCCTGTAGTGCTGCTTGTGCAAAAAAATAAACACTTACCTTAATCCCCGCTCCTGCATCCACCGCTGTCTTGTCCGCCCGGCTGCTCCTCGGAACTATGGGAGAGACGTCATGAGGTCTCTCCCATAGTGCGCATGGAGAGAGGCAGAAGCTGGAGTTCAGAAGAGAACTCCAGCCTCCAGCTAACGCGGCGCTGCAGGGAAGGAGCCGGGCGCCCGCTGGTAATAACATCTCAGAGGGCGTCCGGCTTAAAGCCTCCCTGCGGCACAGCCGGGCATGCATATGAATAATTCTATGCATGCCCGGCTCTCCGTCCATTACCCCCAGGAAATTCATTCTTACCCCATGTGGGGTAATTTACCCGTTCCCCGACCACTGCCTTAGAGTGAAGTTGTAAAAAAGAAAATAACTTTTGTCATATAATTGTTGACATATCATGTTGGAACATAAATTGCCATTTTTACACTTAGTTGAGTCTAATTTTACGGAAGATAAATAGTGAATAATTGCTCAGAAGGTGATGACAGCATGTTTAGTGCTAAAACAAGTATATCATACTTAGAGGGAAATTCAATTAGACCTGGTCATTTGAATTGCCTTTGGACAATTCAATTAGATCCTGTTTTATTTCACCCCAAACATTATCTGGTTTCGAGCAAATACATGTAGGATCCATGATAAGTTCACGGATCCTATGTACTAATGCCGGCACCTGTCTGAAAACAGATAGTTATCGGGATTTTTTTTTGGAGCCTGCTGAGCACCTGAAAAGAAATGCCCAATAACTTGCTTGTCAGCAGCCCAGCACATGTTGCTGTGTGCTGGGCTGCAGTGGGACCGGTGAGACTGCTGCGGGGTTTGGGAGAGTGATTACACTGATCACAGACACCCCTTCCACCCCACAGCACAGCGGCAAATAGTTTTTCTCTTTTTTTGCTAAAGGAGGCGAGACCAAGACTCCCGGAATAAGTGCCTGTTTTGGGGGCTAATTGAATTAACCCACGTATCAATCAACTGGCGGTAAAGTACTGTTTCTAATTAAATTCCTCTTTAGGGCTCCAACAATTTGGTGCTGTTAAACCAGAATACCCATGTGCCTGAAAATGTGCTCATTACTCAACAAGGAATAATATTTATTGGAGCCCAATGCTACTTCTCCTAATAATTTGGGTGCTCTAGGGATCTCTAACATGAAGTAGTAGTAGTAGTAGTAGTAGTAGTAGTAGTAGTAGTAGTAGTAGTATTACTATTATTATTATTATTATTATTATTATTATTATTATTTCAATATCTTCCAACACATGACATAAGACATTATATAAGTATTAATCATTGAAGGATTCTATATTTAAATACTACATTGAAGTAAATATTTTTTATTCTTTATGAACTTGAATCTCTATGTTATACTGTCTTTTTAAAGATTCCAATTTTCTATGATAGATTCTCTTTAAAAGCTGGACTTCTGTCAAGTGTGAAAAATACATTGATTTATGTGAGCAGTATGGCCTTATCTAATACATAATAAGTAACTGAAATACCTTTCCTAGTCTACTAAAAAATAAATTCAAAGGAATTTAATATTTTGAGCATAAAAATTCTGGATTTCTTGCAAATTTAATTGGGGAAAGGTCTGAGTATGAATAATCTTGGCAGAACTTGCAGAAAAATGACCTTGGGGTTCAAATGTTAGTTCGGTCTGTACTGTTTTAGAAGCTATTGCATTAGATCAACGTACTTGAGTGTTTATTAAAGTCATGATGAAAGCTAATCCATGAAATAGAGATTTAATATTACACCGAGAAGTGAAATTGCTGCTGGAATCATGGAGAGAGCACATGTTGAACTACTAAACCTATATATTCCAATATGGAGACAAATAGGAACAATTAAGATTAGTGAAATGGAAAATGTTTGCTTAAGTTTCAGCAATACACACATTACTGAAAAACATCCAAATAAAAATTAACATAGCACAGAGCTTGTTACAGAGAACTACAAATTCAACATGGTGCAATGCCTTGAATAATAAATTAGACTACTGCAATATATCACATGCCTCCAAAATTACATTTGTTAACTGTGATGGCTTATAATTTGTCTTTTTAAAAATCTCAACCAGGTGCAAAACAGTGACATTATTAATTGGGAGATATTCTGTAAAAAGGGGAGCTGGAAAGTAAATAAATATAGAATACAATGCTTATATTTGAGAATATTGCCCCTACCAGGAGTGTTGGGGGCCCAAAAGCAAGATGCTAAAGTAGACAATCCCCTCACTTATTATATAGGGTACCATATTTAAAATCTGTTCAGAGATGGAAAAAGACTAATGCACCACCCTCTACTGTATGTGCAGGGAGTGCAGAACAGAGTGCAATGGAGATGCCCAGTAAAGTAAATGAGAAGGGGGTATCTACCCCTGGAAGTCTGGAGAACCCATCATTATTTCACTATGGTGCCCAAAAGTTCTTGCTATACCCCTGTAATATATAGCAACAAATTATAATTTTACTGCAAATCTAGCTGCAAATATTATCAGTGGTATTCAATATGGGTGCGATAACATTGTTTTTGCGTTATTATCGGAGGTATGACGGCAGTATCGCAGGTTTTACTTTTACACCGTATTCAATTTCAAAGACTTATCGCAGTTTTGAAAAGACTTTGATAAAAAACGGGGATAAGTTTTCACCAATGAATTCAATATGGTGTCGAAAAAAAGTGCAGAATTGGGGTTTAGGGGTGCAGGCTTAAAAAAAATAGCCTGCACCCCTGGGAATGACATTTAAAAAAGAACTGTGTCAAAAAAAGTTAAAAAAAAAATAGGGACACCCCAAAAAATGTATTTAAAAATTGGGGTGAAAAAAAAAATGGGAAAAAATTGTTTAACAATAGGGAAATAGGTTCAGGGCAATTCTGCAAGTATGCGGCAGATGTTTTCTAGAATAGAATTATAGCGGCAGGTGCACAAATGCAGAATTTTTTAAAACTTACTTTAGGGACATAAAAGTATGCTAGTACCCATTTTCATGTACCTAAAATTTGATGGGACCACTTAAAAAAATGAAAAAAATAACCTAAGTGCTCTTCTGCATCACTTCTTCAATGTCGGAAAAAACACCTGCTGCTGCTATTTAAATCCCCTACTTTTAATTGCTAAAACGGGGGTACCCATAGTGTTCACCAATGTTTTTACTACTTTAGGGGGGTCTTACAATTTTTTTAAGGAAAAATTCGTAACTTTACGCAAATCCAATTTCGGAGTTTCCCGTTTTTGTTAATTTTATATTGAATACGGGTATAAGCGGGAGTGCGCCCGATACTTTAACGCAGGTAAAAACTCCGATATGAAACGTTAACTTCGACAGTGAAGTTAATGTTTCATATTGAATACCACTCTTAGTGTATACTTTTTCATTATACTTACATAATTAACTTTAAGATACTGGTAATTTGGACCCGGCATATCCTGGGCCACCCAAGCCCTGCCCCAGCTCACTATACTTCTCTGTGCCCTGTGGTGCAGAGGGGGAGGGGTCAAGTACTAATTACCCAGGTCTAAGCCCTTTGGTGGGGCCTGGCCAGCTGCTGACGGAGTCAGATGTCTTCCTTTGCAGTATGCAACTTTACTTCCCGATGCAGCGCATAGTATTTTGCATTATTTTTGTTTCTGGAGGGGGAGTGGCCACATCTCCCTGACTTGGCCAGTCCCCATTCAGTACCCAGGCCCAGTGCCAGCGATTATTGTATAGATTTTTGCTTGGGCACTTCATATATACAGTACAGTCATAAGATTTTGCCTTTAATTTAAGTGATTATTAATCTCGAAGGGCAGCATCCATTTCATCTCTAACTTTTAATTTTTACCAAATTCTTCTATCACAGGACTGTAGCATAATGGATACAGGGTGCCTTGTTTTGGTGAAGCATATTTGCTTAATTTCCAGAAATGTTTAGGAGACTACTGAATTTCAAGGCGTTTAAGGGACCAACATGGGTGTTACTGAGAGGTATGGCTTTATAGGTTTTGTATGCAATTGTTGCATTTCCAAGGGGTTTATTCATAGAGATTTCAGAATGAGAAGCATAGGATTTCTTATAGCTTTGCATGGCTGCTCCCACATTTTTCAAATGTTTAAGTTGCTTTTCAGGTACACTGTTACATGTTGTGATTGCCTCTGTATTCTGTGCCCCTCTGTGAAGCACTCAAGTGCTGCGAAATGTAAAAGACTGCAATAGTAACTCCTTATGATGTGGTGTGCACATGCACCAGTATCTTGCTGACGTGAGACACTAAGCAAGAGCCAGCATTGCATGTGATGATATGTATATAGATCTACAGTATAGATATAATCTTATATATTTTTATATACTGTAGACATATGTTTATCACACAAATATGTATATAATACATATACCTCCAGGGAGAAGGTGGAGCAATGAGGACGAAGCAAGAAGCGCTTAATTTTGTAGGGTTTTCTCAAACAATAACTGAATTTTGAGCTAGTATGCAAACATTTTTATCTTACTATTTTGGAAGGTTAGGATTACTGCATCTCTATGAAGAGCATGCTGGCCCCTGACCCATTTACAAACAGCACCCATGCGATAAAAGTAAGGCGAGTGACAACCATGAGAGAAATCTAAGATTTTTATGTGGTAAAGCTCTTTATGAATAACATGAAGCAGGGAAAAAAAAAACGTTATCTTTCTCCACTTCCTTCTGAAAAGTGTTTCTCAGCTATATGAATAGAATCCCAAGTTTAATCTTTAGCTTTAATAACATAATCATACATTTACAGTATCCTAGTTTAGGCATTCAGCAGAATTTAAATATAGCATTCAGTAGCAATAAGTTTCCCTTTGGTTTTTATGAGGCCATGATTGTTCTGCCTATATGTATGAAGACATCTGTTTAACACAGTCTCTTAATGCACACACTAATGTATCCATAGATCTTAAACAAACTTCATATGAACAAAAATAGTCCTTATTTGTAAAGCTGGTGGAAAAAACTTACATTATAAATGCAAGCAATGTAAATTGGGCCATTATTTATCTATGAAATATTTAGAACATCTATAGTACTGCAATTTCTAAAATAAGAAGTTGCTTTTCAAGTACATAACAATGTGAGCACTAAACATGCTGAATGGTCCTGATATGCTGTGTTGTGATGGGTGAGCCAAACATTTACGCTAAGATAAAGAAAAGGCATTTATTGTATGTGGGAGATGGGGAATTGAATGACCCACCAACATTTCTTTTTTACAATGATAAAGTGACAATTTAAATATTTATGTGGCAAAGTAATTGTGTATTTTTAAAAGGTAAGACACTAGTCTACTATTCTATCTGAAAGATTTATTTTGTATTTTCCTATGCATTTGACCTACAGCTCTCACAAATAAACAATGGATATTGATGTTCTAAAGATAATTCTACATTCTACACAAAAGCACATCTAGTCAGCATGGAATGTGAATTTTGGAATATTTCTTTCTTAGGCAGAGACTTTATTTTGTCCTTTTTGTTCTATATTTGTGTCACATTTCAAGCAAAAGTAAGACAAGTAAGGGTTAGGGTGAGGAAGGGGATGTTTAGGGTTAGGCCCTAGGGGGAGGGTTACAGTTAGGATAGGGTTAGGTTTAGGCATTTGAAGGAGGGCTAGGGTTAGGCACCAGGGGTAGGGTTAGGCACTAGTGGGAGGATTAGGATGAAGATTAGGTTTAAATTGCAAACAAAAGTCAACTTTTTTGTGTCAACCATATGTGGTGACTTTTTGTCTCTGTCAATGTTTTGTACCTGTTGACCATTTGCACTGTTGACAATATGTCTGTCGACCATTTGTACCTGTCAACCTATTGTCTGTCTACCATCTGCTGTCCATCTATTGAGTGTCTATCTAGACACTGTCAATCTTCTATACCGCACTCCCAGTTTTCTACCACCCTTCCCATCTCTGTACTGTAGTTTCTCAGTACTCTAAACTACCCCTAGTGTCATCTGTATAAAATAAATAATCAAACAAATAAATAATATCCAGTACTGGAGTACCAGTCATTATAAATAATCATCATTATTTTTCACATCGGCAAGCAGTCACAGGGTGTGGTAAATTCTTTAGGGTTGGCACTGATACTGAGTAAACATTAATAAAAGAAGAAATTTAATCTTTGAAATAATGTATGTCTTCATGTCAATACTTCACTGACACATACTGCAATTTATGAATAGCGAACCAAATCTTTAAATTTTACCCACAGACTAATGTGAGGGCAATTAGGGTTCTCTATTAGGTTCCCTTGAGCACAAGGGAGGCAAAAGCTCACCTGCAATACTGCAACCGTGCTCCCCCATGAATATACAAAATGAAGTTTCATAGCTGCACCCTCTCCAATGGTCAGACCCCCACAGTACCTGGGTCTGCCCAATGCCTCAGTATCCCTTATTACAAAATATTGTACTAAATAGGCCAAAACTTGCAACCTGGCATTTGCTAGAAGTGTGCTGTGCTTGATATTCTCTGTGGGCTGGTCTCAACTCCTACTTTTATTAAATTAATAGACTTTTATTGCAGATGTTTTGTTTGTTACCCACTACTGTATTGGATCACTCTTGTTAGAGGCGGATAACTCGGATGCCTAACAAAAGCCAGCCACATTTTCCCCACTGAATGTTATACTGCTAGCTTCTGTATCATGTTTGCCAAATCTCTTAGATTGTAAGCACATTTGAGCACGACCAAATTCACCTTCTGTTTTATGTCACTGTAAGTCACTCTGTCATGTAATTTACAAAACAGCATAATTTGTCAGAACTTTAAAATCAGAAAGAAAATAGCCTTGGGTCCCCCTAAATTATCATTCTGCACTGAATGTACATTAACTGTCAATTATCACCCAATACCTGCCCATTAACAGAGATTTTTTGGGGGGTCTCAGGAAACCCAAAAAGAAATCCCAGATAAGTGGGACTATCTGAATACGGATCAGCATTCAATTAGCACCCATTCAGTTGACGGGGCTAATTGAATCCTGTCCTACAGTAGGTCTTACTGCACGCTATATTGATAATAAAAAGATATAAAAAAAAATTAAGAAGAAGACACAATTGGGAACTACCCAGTAAATAATGGAAAACCTTCAGAAAGTATTAGGATGAAAACATAGTTTTTGGCACTTAAACGGCCACTCTCACCTCCCAAGAGACTGCTTTATCAGCCTTTGCCAGAGTTTGTGCTGTGAGCACATCCTAGGTGGGCGTGGCCAAACAGACCCTTAGGCTGCGTGCATAATTTCATCATCACACTGCCTATAAGGAGTGGTGCTGCACTCATTCTTATAATTATATCTCAGAGAAAACCAAACAGTTTTAATTATTTTAATTCTTTTCATTGTTATTTTGTGGATTTTTGGTGTTCAAAAATGTATGTGTGCTAATCTAATTTTTTTCCACTCCCTATATGTATCCCTATGTACTGTACTTGCTGCAGAAAAATATTATGATCCACATTTTGTACATAAAAAATATTCTAGTTATTCAAAAACTGCAGATACTGAATCAAAATATATTCATAGTGTTGTACATATCATTTTATCTAAATAATTTATAATTATAATTTTAGCAATGGACATACTATTCCTATCTTAATTAGTCTGTGGTATTTTCCTAGAACAAAACACAGATGCTTGCACAAAATGTTAAGACAATTCACTTCAACTGCAAGATAAATATTAAAAAGCAGACAACAGAATATATTTCACAGAGTGAACAGTTTATATGAAAAAGAAAATTGCAAGGGAAAAAAAAAGATTGCTCCCTTAATTATAGGTCTCTGCAAGGTGTAATAACAGTCATTTTTGAGACTATATTGTAGGTAAAATTAGAAATGGATAATTATCAACACAACATAGCTGTTTTCTCGAGAAGCAGTTGTACAGTATAAAGTAACTGCACATTGCCTGTCAAAGGGTATTCTATTTTAAGGCCAATGCAGTATACCATTCAGATAAGCCAGCTAGGGATTTTATACGTTGACAGTCTAGAGAGAAAATAGAACTTCACATAGTTAAATACATTATTGTGTCCATTAAAAACAGACCAGGCTAGTTGTTTCTTATCATTGGATGTCAGGTGGTACAGATACAGTGTGCTAATTTTGAGGAAATGAAACTCATACATGTATTTTTAAAATTCAGTTCTGTTTTTAATTATTATAAATATTGAATAGAGAAATAACAATACAATTTGTATATGCTTTTCAGTGACCAGACCAATTTCCACAGTATTGTTAAATATCAGCTTCACTTAAAATAACTCTGTTATCTCTTAGTCCACATAAGTAAATTTAATTAATTTTCTTTTTTTTACAGGTTGGGATTTGTTGTGGTAACAGAGTGAAATAAATATCTATTCATAAGCGTGTTGTATGGGGAAACAAATGAAAATAAAACATTTGCGGACTATTGCCAATATTGTTTTTACATAATTAGTGCAACACTATTCAAGTATTAATGCATGTAACTGTACATGGCTGTAAAAAAATAGCATGCCTTAAACATGATATTTATAAGTGTCATATAGTTGGGGTAAATTGTAAGTGGTAAATTGATTTAATGCGTGACATGTCATATAATCAACTTATTGTTACACATAAATCAATGTATGATGCATATAAGAACGAACACATTTATAGCATTCCATTTATATTGTTTATCTTGACTCATCAATTACTGTAGCTAAAATTGTGCTTGGCATTTCCTGGACATTTGTGGACCCAGATAATAGGGAAAATAAAGAAAAAGTCATACTAATAATACAATTCCATATATACAGCACATCCACCCTCAGTTGTCTTATACAATTAATGTATATTGTATTGTAAATGGTAAATGTATACAGTAAACACAAAGTTTAGTAATCCCAGTGGTGAATTACAACTTCCATCAGTCCCCAATCCATGATGGTCAAGTCATTGGTCCCCAATCCAACGCTCCCAAAGTCCTCTAAACATTCATAATTCCGTAGAATACACTCCAGCTCACTTATCGTGTAGAGCAGTGGTTCCCAACTCCAATCCTCAAGTACAACAGGTCATGTTTTCAGGATTTCTGTCTGTGGAAACAGGTAGGATAATTACTGACCCAGAAAAATAGATAAATGCACCTGTGATTGATTAAAGAAATACTGAAAACATATCCTATTGGGGGTACCGAGGATTGGAATTGAGTTGGTGTAAAGCAAGAATCATATAGCAAGTAATTGTAAAACAAAGCAACAACATATCCTATAGGTTCATTATGTTATCCTTTATGCCTCTTACCTCAAGCTCACTTTACCTCTATTTAAGGTCAGAATTGAACCACTGAGTCTTACGGGTCTATTCATTATCACTTATTTTCTACAAAAGCAGGTGAAAATGAACATTTTAACCTGCTTTTACAGAAATTAAGTTTTGGGGTCATTCATCAAAAAGGTAATGCAGGAGATATCACAGATATCTCCTGCTTTACCTTTCACTTCCGATGTGGTCCTCTGTCCCAAAATACTAGTATGGGTACAGAAATTCATCAAGCTCTGAATATGCATTATTTTTGGAGCTTGACTGTGGGAGCATTCACCATCTTCAGATGGTGTTTGCTCCAGCACTCGGCGCTCCACCCCTGTGCGGCTCCTTCCACCAGATGCCGGGGCTTTGTGCACCTGTGTGAACTTTAGCTCACGCAGGTACACTAGCACCGCTGAGTTGACTCAGGAGTGCAAAGCTTCACTGCACATTTCGGAGCAGTGAACCTGCTTCGGGGAGAAAGCTGATTTTTGGATCAGCTGTCTCCATGCCCGAGCAATTATGAATTGCTCCAGCGCTCAAAGCGAGTTAATTATTGGGGTCCGCTCTGACTCTAATAATTAACATAATGAATAGACCCCTTAATGAGAATGACTTGTGCTTCATACTGCTCTGTTCTCCTGGTAACTGACTAAAACACCCTTATTATAATCCTCCACTTATGGTTCTGTAGCAGAGTTCTCCATACACACTGCATGAGGCCACATGCTATGATAGGTAGTACTTTGCTTATCACATGGGTGCCCCTGGCATGGCTATTGCTGGCACTATCAATGCTGTCACTGTTAGAAAGCATACGTCTGTCCAGCACAGGAGAGACGGTGGCTGCTGATCTTGTTGGAGCTGATTGAATTCCAGTCAGGTGCCACAAAAAGCAGTCATTGACCTGAATCCAATGGAAACAACAAAGCCTTCATGATTTTATCCATTGATATCATTAGGTTTCTGCTCCATAGTTTTAGCCAATGCATTATATCCACAGTGGGCAATAAAACTGCAAATTAACTGAAATGTGAACATTGTACCCATTTTGGTCAGAGAAATACATAAACTTCATAATGAAACATTTAAAGTATAGTCACTGATTTATGCTTGCATAGTGATGTGCCATTAAATAACAGTTTGTGATATGTAAAGTTAGACATAGAATGTAATTTTAATAAGAAATAACTAAGGGGTATATTTATCATTGGTGGCAGCAGGGTCATATATTGAATTGATAAGCAATTCTTTTAGGGGGCACATTTATAAAATAAAACCTGGCTGAGACAGGGTCTCCCATAAGAGCCTGTCCCACAGAGGAGGTTGGCAGTAAAACGCTATCTATCAATATCACCTTACAGCCTAGTAGGACACTGTATTTGCCTGGCCAGCAGACTCAGCATAAACATAAGAAAAAGTCATCACAGGGATAGGGGGAGCAATTAAAGCTTCTATACAGGGATTCAGAAGATCCCTCTCATAAGGTGCTTTCCCATAGGGACAGAGCAGCCAATGTCACCTAAAGATGGCATGATTAGTATGGCCAGCTATGTTTTTTGGAGCTTGGTAAATTGGTCCAGACTGCAGAATAATGAAGATTGCGGTATCCTGTGTTACTTATCTCTGATATATCCTGTATTCATCCCTTGTTAAAGTTTTTCCACATAGTTTTACCCCTAATAAATAGACCCCTAAGTGCTCCTCACTTCTGTCAGTTTTATCTTTAGATTTATGAGACCACCATCTGGGAATGAAAGTGGATACAGTGACTTTTATGTACCTGACTCTGATAAACATGGTTACAAAATACAAATTTGCAATTGTCAAGTGAATAAATAAGCAGCAAATGGTAGAATGGAAAGAAATATATCTATTCCAAAGAAGACAGAACTAATAAAATATGGAAGACAACCTTTACTGGTAGACAGTCACATCTATGTACACATATAAAATAATAGATTTATTTTATTACAGCTACATTATTTACAAGCTTGTTTTAGCTGTTCTCTTTGGGGAATATCATTTTTTGTAATAGTGTATCTATATTACTTTACTGCTTGTAGTTTAACGTGTTACGGCGTTTTCAATATACTTTTGTAGCTGCTATATATTTTGAGCTTTTATATACACTCACATTTCATTGCTATTTTGGGAGCATCTGTTCAATAATTATATATAGCTTATAACAAGGGTTATTTATCTGGTGTGCTCCATGCCACATATGACCAAACAAAACATTGTTTTGGACCTTATCTCCCCTTATAAACTGTTATATAAATATTTTACATGCACCAAAATGATCTAAACAAAGGTATCCATATAAAACAAAGCACAGTAGTAACTAACAGCATATTTTATACCTAAACTTATAGCCTTACCTTGAGGTTATTTTTTGTTTATATTGTTTTTACATGTAATGTAATGTATTGTACTAGTAATATAGTTTCAGAAGTGATAAAGGTATAGTCAGGGCCGGCGCTACAACTAGGCAAACTAATGGTAAATACACACGGTCAGATTTTCCTTCAGAACTGTAAAATAACGATTTTAAAAATCATTCAATCATTCATATCTGAGGCTGGGTACACACACAAAGCTTTTCTGTCCAACCAGCCAACTAGTTGATTGGTGTGAATGAAAATCTGGTAAGGTATGAAAGCAAATGTCAATCAGCAATTTGCTCCCAAACGCCAGAAAATGGCCAAAAATGTTGTTTGAACAAATTGTTTAGATCAAACATTTAACAAACTTGTTTGACGACCATTTTCATCTGTTTTCTGGCATTTAGGAGCAAATTGCTGATCATCATTTATTCCATACGTTACCAGATTTTCCTTCCAACTAATCAACTAGTTGGATAGTTGGACAGAAAATCTTTACATGTGTACCCAGCTTGAAGGAAGATCTGATATATCTGACATATTTGTCAGATGAACGATGCGTGTTCCTGTTTGTCAGATAACGATATTTGACATCTGATGTGATTGCAGTCAGATTTGGACGATTCCATTCATTTTAATACAGGCAAAAATCGTTCAGTCATTCAAATCGTTCAATCGTTCATCTGACATATCTGACCGTGTGTATGCTCCATTAGGCAGCTGCCTAAGAGCGCCGGCTACTGCAGGGTACCTCTGGATTGATGTGTAGTATGGACCACACATATTTGCAGTCCGCACTACACTACTAGTAACAAACACACAGCCGCAGGCGCCTGCAGCTGTGTGTTTGTTTTAGCAGTCAAAGAGAGTCAGACAGACTCTCATCGGCTGCTGCCCCCCCTGCCGAAGCCAGGCTGGAGCTCACTCACGAGCTCCATTTTCCAGCTCCCACAGTGGGTGTTGGGAGAGACATCATGACGTCTCTTCCATCATGCAGAGTGGCCCAGCCTCGGGGGACAGAGGAGCGGGCGCCGGAGTGGGGATTAAGGTAAGTGTAGTTTTTTTTTTTAAAGTGTGTATATTTCTGGCCCTGGGATCACTGCTGGGGGTACTGATGCAAGTGGGGACTACTACTGGGGGCACTGCTGGGGGGGTCTACTACTGGGGGCACTGCTGGAGGGGGACTACCACTGGGGGCACTGCTGAGGGGACTACCACTGGAGGCACTGTGGGGAGTACTACTACTGGAGGCACTGCACTGGTGGGACCACTACCTGGGGAACTATATAAGGGGCACTGCATAGGGGGACCACTACCTACCTGGGGGCACTATATAAGGGGCACTGCATAGGGGGACTACTACTCAGGGCACTGTATAAGGGGCACTATTGGGGGTGCTGCATAAGGGCTTGTGTGGCTATCCAAGGGTGGGGGGGAGGGTGCAAGGCTGAAGAAATGCCTAGGGTGCCAAGAAACCTTGCACCGACCCTGGGTATAGGGCCTGATTCAGAGATGGATGTATTTGCAGAGTAGCACACAAGTAGCTTTGTAAATCCGTTCATCTCAGATGCAAATGCAGATGGAGGTGTCAGACACCTCCTTGCTGCATTTGCGATCCCAGCACTGCAACCGACGTCACAGGCTGGGATCACTATCATGACCATTGCAATCGATGGTTCTTCCTTTGGTCAGACTGCAGGAGCTGCAGATTCCCGCAGTCGGTGCTTGGTCATGCAAGAGGCCAGGATTTTGCATCTGCTGACACAGACCCTGGCCTCATCCCTCCCGGAAAATGGAAACGACACGCCTTGTCTGAAAGTCGGCGCACGTGACGCCACGCCGCACCGTTGAAAGAGAGAGGACCCACAGCACGGCATGGTGTCACGTGTGCCGGCTCTCAAACTTAAAAAACTTTATTGCTATGCGCCAGACCGGCAGTAGGAATGGGTGAGCGGTAGGTTATAGTTACTATCGGAATGGGCAGGTGGTAGGTACAGGTATGGTCCCCCCTCTCACTGTAATACTAGGTGGTAGAAGTGGGTGAGAGGTAAAACAGGTGGGTGGTAGGAGCGGGCTCCCCCCAGTGTCCATGTGTGTGTGCGTGCCCGGAACTCCAGTCCTGGCAGTCCCCCCCTGATGGCAGCCCTGGTGACCAGGCACACCCTCGCTCCACCCCCCAAACACTGCAGCATGTCAATCAAGCTGTAGCTTGTGGGGGTCTGCAAACGATATCACAGGACCCATTCTGCACAGGTGTAGACACAGACCCCTAACATCAGAGATGTGTGTTCATCCTCAGATGATCATACACCTCTGAATCCGGCCTATACCTGTAGTTCAGATTGTAATTGTCAGCAACTTTTTATTCTCAGTGTGTTTGTGTTTTATGGTGTATTGTGTGAGAATTAGTAGTGTGTATTTAGATGTACAGTACACATTACAAATATATAGTATCAATGTTTGTTACATGTGTTTTATTTCATGAAATAATTCATTGGCCTAAGAGTTCTCATTTTGGGCCATATTCTATTAGTTTCGCACCCGCAATACTTTTTCTCATGCCGCACTTTTCGCTGACTTTGTGTGTTTTAGCTGTGGAAACTTATTGTGCGCACCCCCGCTATTCACCATATTCAATTCCAGAAGATGCGAAAACGCGTCTCGGCGATACTCAAACAGGCAAAAAGTGCTGTTAGAAATGGGGAAATCAGCCTGACACCCCCCAAAAGATGCACTAACATTGGGGATCAATATAGATGTACCCGATTAGCGTGAAGAATAGCATTAAGCAGGGTTTTTTTGTGGAAAATAAGTAGTCCTGTCAAATTTGGGGTACTTGAAAATGGGTGCAAGCATGATTTCAAATCGCTAAAGTGAAGTTTTAAGTTCCGCCAAAAATGCACCTTCAACAAGCACCTGCAATCAAAAACACCTCCCACATACTTGCAGACCCCCCCTAAAGTCTATTTCACAAATTTTTAAGTTTGTACCCCAACTTTGTACTTTTTTGCCCCCTTTTTCAAAATCAATTTTTGGGGTATTTTAATTTTTTTTAGGATTTTTTTGACGCAGTTTACCTTTGGGGACCTGTCCTAAGGGTGCAAGGTTGTTTTCCCAACTTTGCACCCCAAAACCGCAATTCTGCACTTTTTTTCGACAGTTATTCATCGGCAAAACTTTTTTGCCGGTATAATGCATTGAGTTTTCGCACCGGCGAAATGACGCCACAATTGAATACGGGGCTAGGTTTCCGTCTGGCAAAAAGACACAATCGGTGAAACTTTTTTGCAGAAAACGGCTTTTCGTTGCGAATTAAATACGGCCCTTTGTGTACTAATTTGCTGGAGTCACACAATTATACTCTCTGCAACAAATTTCATGTTCTGTAAAAACCTACTCAGAAGCGTTTGGTGCACATTACACATAAGGAGAACCAGCTGCATGTGTATGTATGTGTCTAGTTTTACAGTGATATTGTGACAATAAGATAACAAAAAACAGGAAAAGGGAGTTGTGAGCACTAATGACTACAAAGTTACAGATTCAAAACTATTTTTATAACATTATTTGTATAATATTTATATAGTACAGGTTCAGTCTCCCATATCCAAAATGCTTGGGACCAGGGGTATTTTGGATATCGGAATATTCCGTATTTTGGAATAATTGCATACCATAATGAAATGTTTTAGGAATAGGGCCCAAATCTAAACACATAATTAATTTATGATTCACATACACCTTATACACACAGCCTGCAGGTCATTTTATACAATATTTTCAATAATTTTGTGGCTCAAACAAAGTTTGTGTTCATAGATGAAATTCATTTATGTTTCATATACACCTTATATGCACAGTCTATAGGTAATTTTTGTGCCTTAAACAAAGTTTGTGCACATTGAACCATCAAAAAGCAAAGATTTTGCTATCGCTGTCATGCTAAAAATATTCCGTATTTTGGAATACTTCGTATTTCGGAATATTTGGATATGGTTGACTTAATCTGTATGCAAAAACAGTAAATAAGGAGAATCTAGATAAAATAAGGCCTTTGTTCACTGGAAATATTAGGTTAAGTGATACTCAAGCCCAAACACAAGGCCTTGTGCACCACTTTATGGCACTTTATTGCATATCTAGGTTACTATAATTAACTTGTTTAATATTATGTATTATTTCATGTTTGAAGAGTAATATTCTGTTACATGGAAATACTAGAATTAAAGATCAACCTATTTTTTTAAGTATTTCTAGTAAATTGTGTTACAATTAAAAGCACATAAAAATAAAAGGGCTTAAATGAAATGTACTTATGTAGTATTTTCAGACTGCATCTTAAAAAATGTAATCAATGCATCAAAACTCCAATAAAGTTTGTAAAAATAAGCAAAGTAATTGCTTAACCTGTTGGAGAGTAGTGTGTTGCACTTAACCTATTGGAGAGTAGTGCGCTCTGCCACTGTCTCTGTTATATTCAGGGACTAGGGCCCAGAGAATGTGGGAGGTGCAACCTCTGACCCGGCACATGCGCGGTCTGAAGTGCGCTACTTTATAGAGTGTCACACTACTAACATCCACTTTCACATTCCGTTTGTCACCTATTGTGACAATCTATATCCCATTCAATAGGTTATAGCAATATATACCACTTTACAATACAAATGATATATGACTGAATTTAAGGAGTTTGCATGCACAGTGGTTCAATGGTAAATTAAATTTGAAAAATAAACTAAAAATTCCAATCTGATGGTGCCCTTGGGACGGCACCATCACTGCCCCATGGTATCTGCATGTTACTTGCCCTGCAGCAAGTAGCACTATTGTAGAGCCGCCTAGAGCATCCAAAAGATGCTCCGGGCATGCATCATGCAGCTTCTAGAGCTGCACGGACCTCTTCTTCAATATACTGCCAAGGTACAGGCTTTCCATTAAAGTGGACTAATTATCTTGTGCCCTCACTTTATTTATTTGTTTTGCTACACAGTACTTTATGCATCATGTTCTTCAAGGAGATAACATTATATCCAGCGTTATATGCACACTACTTCCAGTCTGCACAGTATAGGAGCTGCAATGTATAGAGGTAGCCAAGGGCCAGACTAGGGGGTAAATTTACTAAAGGGAGTTCTATTAAGTGATGTTGCCCATAGCAATCAATCAGATTCCATGTATTATCTTCTAGAAGGTGCTAGATAAATGAGAAGTAGAATTTGATTGGTTGCTGTGGGCAACATCACTTCTTAAATAGAACTCCCATCTTAGTAAATTTACCCATACGAGTATGGGGGTCATTCAGACCCGGTCGTTAATGCCGATGCGCTCAGACCGGGTCGATGGTCCCCCACAGAGCATGCGCACGACGGCACTGGCGCCGTCGTGCGCATACGTGAGACCCGCTATGACCGACGGCGACCTTGTTGATCTACAAATTGTGATAAATTAATAAAATACATTAATATTTGCAACAATTGTCTCCTATATGTGAAAAGTACAACCACCCACCTACAGCTATAAATGTTATTTCACTATCATTATGCCTCAAGCATACCCCACTAGTAAGCTTGTTTGGGTAGTGCCATCTATACCATCTTATTCATTTAATTGTACAATATGTAATATGTTTATATTATGAGCCTCTCAGTAAGCACAACAGCATCATACATTATGTTGAAACTTTAATAATAATAATAATAATAATAATAATAATAATAATAATAATAATAATAATAATAATAACATTTATATATTATTAATTATTGATATGTGTAGGTCACTCATTTGGACAATGTTACTTGCAGAATATAGCACTAGCTGGTGTTTACACAATAAATATTTTCCTTTTATAAATAAGTTTCAAACAAAATACTAAAACAAAAAGGTTAACAACCTAAATTTGCATATCTTAATACAGCAAAAACATATTTGTATCTAAGATCTAAGTACTTTTTAAGTGTTGTAATTTCTGCCAGTGTATGCTGTTACTAACGCTATCTCTGC
This sequence comes from Taudactylus pleione, assembly GCA_031769625.1. Lineage (NCBI taxonomy): Eukaryota > Metazoa > Chordata > Amphibia > Anura > Myobatrachidae > Taudactylus > Taudactylus pleione. Next base: position 75,743,920 of record JAUIMM010000040.1, on the reverse strand, counting down.
ATGATGTCGTCTCATTTATGCTATGCCTCTTAACTACACAGTCCTTTCATACTTTTCAATGTGAACAGTTGTGACATTTGCAATGTTAATATTGAAATCAAATGTTTAAAAGTCTTGTACTCTTTAAACAGTGCATTAAAATAATTCTGTATACAAACAAAACATTATTGCCAAGATCAATGTTTACACTTAAATCCACTTTGTGAAAGGGCTTGGTAATGTTCTTCATTTTCTTATTATCTTAAAAGTGTGTTTAGCATTTAGGAGTTTGTTCAATAAGAATGTTTAAATAATATTGTTTATGTTGTGTGACATTTTCCTAAATAGTGCTGAAGTAATTGTTAATTTGTTGTTACACAGAGATCAGAAAACAAATAACTGTAAATGAGCATTTTAACTTTTTTATGTAGTCACAGCCATTAAAGCTATTTGTATTTTACAATACTTTAAAATTCTTTATTATATCCATTTTTTTATTTTGAAAATGTTGCAAATGTAAAATGCACAATAAGTAGGCATATATATATATATATATATATATATATATATATATATACTGTACTATACGTTTTATTGATATTCAATGCATTCTGCAACAACATAAACATAATAGAGGTATCAGTGGTGACTTGTAATGTAAATAATAATTTATGTATGAGATTAATCTTTCTAATACAAGTTTTCATTATTAAGACTGAAGTGATGACATCAGGACTCACTGTTTGAATATAGGGCCTGATTCAGAGCCACTCGTAAGCGGCAGCTCGTTCGCTCCGAGCGATGTTTGGCCAACTGCGCATGCGTACGGATCGTTATACGCATGCGCGAACCAGTCAGTGCGGCCGAAATTCATGTGCTCGCAAAATAGCGAATGCCTGCTAATTTGAGTGACAGGATGAGGCGTATGTGGGTGGTAACAGGGGAAGGTGTTTGAAAACGGGGAGTGGAGATCTGATCGCAGGCGTGCTTAAAGGTCAAAACGGGCGTTTTATGGGTGTGCAGATTTAAAACAGCAGCGTCATTGACCACGACACTGGGTTTTTTTTTAGCCAGAACTGCTCGCAAACTTGTGGTAGCAAAAACCAACCACAAGAATAGCGAGCAGCTCATACCCTGTTCGATGTACTCGATTAATCTAATAAATAGCGGACATGACGTAGGATGCGAGCGGCCAGGGGGGCGTAGTTTCCCAAAAAACGACCGCAAGTTTTGTTCGCTCGTTCAGACCTAGAGGCGTGAACAAACCGCAAACAGCGAACGGTTCATTTGAATAGCCACCCCTATTTTCAGGACAAGCGAGCGCTAGTTGCGTCCGGCTCTGAATCAGGCCCATAGTATTTACAGGAATTTATACTTATATTCACATAATCTGCGTAGTATAACATTATTATTATTGTTATTAGTATTATATTATATTATATAAATATACTGCACATGTATGAATCACTTTCTTTTGATCTTCAATTGGGAAAAAATATAAGTAAAATCCTGATTAATAATCTGCTACTAGAGGTCATACGTTGGTTGGTCTTTATTTAATATAATTAATTACCATGCTTTAAATGCAAGTGAAAAAAGGCTAACAATACTGTATTGTTACTAATGTGACAGATCAATTTTTTACATACTAAAATCTATGTGAATGTCACATGCACTGTTGTAAACATTGTAAAAGACTATTTTTCTTTTTGTCTGCATTACTTCATGAAATAAATCATTCTGGAGATTCTTATCCCAGGTCTCCCCATAGACTTTAATCACATTTCTGAAGCAAAATCCTTGTGGTAAATTTATCACAGTAAAATCAAATCTGTTGTGTTTTATCTAGAATTTTCATTTTCACAATATCAACATCTATTGAATATTTTCGACTGCCTCCTGTTTTTTTTTTTTTTTTTTTTGCTTACATATTATATCAAATAATATCTACAGTATATGAGCTTTTGGTACTTATTCCATAGATTTGTTTTAGAAAGCAGTGATCTATCTGTGACACGTAAAGAGATAGCAGAATGAAACCGCAGCAATGTCTATATTCATAAATATTCAGCCTGTACTTATTTATTATTATATAAATACTTTAGTTAGCTACAACATCCATTCTATATTCAATATAAAGTCCTGTACATTATAATAAATATTGCATAGTGGACCGAAATGGCCACAACTGAAATCAAATATTGGTAACCACAGAGAGCCGGATCCAGTGACGCACACAAAGTGGCCACAGGCATTGTGTGCTTCAAAGTAAAAGCAGATCTCAGCCTCTGTTCAAAGTTGGCCATATCTAGGGACCAAACTGTCCCCATACATCCGCTTATGAAAGTAAAAGTCATCAGTGTCACTGCACAATTACACCAGCCATACAGTATGCTTGGTGTGAGAGATCAGGGTGAATCAGATGCAGCTCAGTTGTGTGCCTTAGACGCATGTGCAGTGTTCAAAAATCACAGATGCAGTATCCTTACTCCATTGAATCACACTCATTATTTAAATGGTTATTTAATTTATATCTAAATAATAGTCAAGCAGACAACCAGTAATGCATATTGCTGTGTTGTATATTTCCAGTATATTTACATATTCATGATGATAACTCACGAATACATTATTTTTAGGCTATTTTATTGACATCTATAATAAATATTATAAGGAAAGATAAGCTGCCTATACACACACAAACAACAAGAGAGAGAGAAAGCAGGACGCATCAATGCTAGAAATGCAGTCAAACCTCCAATAATGCAGTTTTCGGGTGTTTGATTGCATTGTCCATATGCTTGGACCTGATAGACAATACCATCTATACATGGCATTGCCAAAGAGAAGCCTATGGGCTTCTTATTGGAGTTTTCCTTGAGAGGGATTAAATAGGATCCCTACCAGGGTCCCCCATGGCTCATGCATGCATTGACCGATGCACAGAGGGACTCCTGGGTCATAAAACCGGAAGTCCCACACACCACAAAGGACAGCTGTTATCGGGAGAGCTGTCCTGGTATTCATGCAATAATTGGTGGGAAATGCGAAGCTTGGTGCATCTCGCCCAGATGAAAGAGAGAGAGACTATTTATTAGGCAGAGAAGGGAAAACAATGGTTGGAAAGCAGTAATTGTTTTCCTTTTTTATATATTCATAATTATGGGACACAAATAGATTATATGCTATGATACTTCACTGATGGTATGTGTTTGGCGTCCCGGTGATCTGGGTGCCGACGCTCCTATTACCAGTGCCAAAATCCCGATGCCGTTCAGAAGCCCAGCGCTGTCATTCCAACTGCCGTGATACAGAAGGAAAGTATAGGAGGGGTTAGGAGGGTTTAGGTTTAGGGTGCGGGCTTAGGATTAGGCACTAGGGGGAGGGTTAGGGTTAGGCACCGGGGAGGGGGAGGTTAGGGTCAGGCACTAGGTACGAGGTTAGGGTTAGGAACCAAAAAGGGGGGGGGGATTAGAGTAGGGAGAGGGGGAGGGTTAGAATACAGACCAACAAGTGTCGGTATGATAACCCTTTTGAGATGCTGACATCGGGATTCTAACTGCCGGGATCCTGAGCACCTGCATCTCATACCGATTCTTTCACTTATACCTACATTTGTGAATAGTGAATGAAGTCTGTGGTAAAACCTATACATTCTCTGTAACCTGGACTGATATGGCTGGAGACTGTTATATCAGAACAGGGTATAAGTAATAGATGGTTGAGGCCTAAGGTATTAAAGTTTGTGTGCCTAAGACTCTAATGATAATTACAGCCTTGTGTATATGTAATTTTTTAAAATGTTTTGATTCAGTCTAGTACCATTTCTAGAGCATCATAGCAAAGGCAGTTTAAAATAGGGGGGGGCATGTGCAGCCTCCATGAGGGTCCCCTACTTTCCAGCAGCACAGTAGACTTTGGCATTCATGAGTGTTCAGGAGCATGGCATCTGCACTATGTTCCTGGAGCCTTCTCTACTGCACAAGTGCAAATCTATGGGGAAATGCCCACTGTGCCATTTTCCCAGTGATTTCTGTCTACAGCGCCGGCTGATGCGGAACTCCACAGAGAGGTAAATATAATAATATGTATGGATGGTGTGCGGTGAACCCAAGTGCTGATGTGCACCGCACACCCTGCACCCATTATAGATACACCAATGCGTCATGGATAAGTGCTATACTTTATATAAACCTGCAGAGAGGTGAAGGTGCATTACAGTATTATTCAGAGGAAAGCAAATACATGTCTTAATGCAGTTCTCTTTTCTCTTTTTTTTGTGCTAACTGGTCAATGTTGACATTGAATTCCTCTTGAGTGTCCATGATCTCATTACACAGTTTCTGAATGTTCTAGCACATAACGGCCATTTGTATTCATGATATAGTTTTCAGTGACTGCTGTAGGGGTTATTGTTAGGAGGCTAGAATCAGTCTTATTAAAAACTGTATTTTTTAAGCACTGAAATCTTAAATGATAAAAGTTTTAGTTCATATTGTTCCTTGGGCAAATCAGATGATTAGTATTTAATGCCTTGTAGCATGCGGTGTGTTTCTTTTTTTCTCTCCAATTATTGGTCTATACAGCTAAATTTTAATTGGATCTCTTACCCATTGTGAAATATACATTCACCATGACATTATGAACTGCCTAAATCCACAATAAGATCAAGCAGTATAACACCTTAACGGCACATGTATTAGTTAAGCTGAACAATACAATGTATATATTACTTTTATTATTCTTAGCTGCCAAAAATAAAAATTAAAAAAACAATAAGACTGATGGGACCCTTTAGGTACATGAGTTTCCAATAAGTTGAGGTTCACCTTTCCTGTTTTCTAGCAGTAGCAATTATATATGCTGCAATTACTGTAGTTAAGACTTTTAATTAGAAAAAAACAACAGTAAGGGGCTTTACACATACCTGGTCTTAAATGCCAACTGTTATAATAATATAATATAATAATAATTTTCTGGGAGACATTTAAGGGTGGGAGGGGGGGGCATTTAGTGCATCTGATTGGTTGTAAGCCTTTATAGAGCACTAACTACCACCCCCTCCTATTCAATCATTTCCTGACTGTTTGCTCACATACATTTATAGCAAGGAATGTGCACAAACCATTTAATTATAAACTTCCTGTAGCATTTTAACCTAGATGAGTTCCTCAAGAAAAGAGTCACACTTGTCAACACAACTTACAGTCAGCAACAATAATAACACTGAATTTCAACCAAGCTTTCATAAAGACTATCTCAGAACAGATTTTATTTATTTGTTTTGCCGTAAAATTAGATATTGTTGTCCCCATATTTTTCTAAGAGGACTTCAGTTGAAAATATTCCTCAATACAGTTATAAAGCATGTATACATCACAAAGCATCCTTGCAAAAAAATGTGCCAAGAGAAAGCCTATACAGTTTGTGGCATTAGATAATATGATTTCAGGCTTTTATACAGATTTGGACAGGACATATTCAACAGTGATAGCTCTGAGAGTGCATTTTATTACATGAACTACTGTATGAGAACAGCAATACAGAAATTCTACCACTCAGAATGGATGGTGACAAGTATTATTAATTTACTTTATTAATCCAAAATCTGCAAGAGGGATGTGAATGGCATTCAAATATAAAGCTTCACGTGGCCCTCAAGCATCAAGGAGATTACATATATCAAGGGGATTGAATGCTATTTGATTAACATCCAATTTACAGTGCAACATTATCAGTCATTTCAATTGTAACCATATGTTTAATGCTTTTCATGACAATGTTTACTGCAGAAAAAGTATTGTTTTCTTTATTATTATTTTGCCCGTATTTATTAAGTATATAGTGCTATGCTTTATTTTTTAGTTATATATTTTTGGATGATTGAAAACATGCATTCAAATCAGTGCATGCATTTAATTTATTACAGCTCTCTGTACACATACACACACACACATAACTAGTAGCAGTCGGCACTCCAAAGCTCCTGGTGTCCTCTGTGTCCACAGCTCACTAAGCACAGCAGTGTGGCATAGAAAAACAGCAAGTATCAGCGGCACTCCAGGGATAAATAAAACACACTGCCAAGGAAGTTATTCCAACATTTCAGAGCTTAACTGTCCCTGACAAAAGAACAATTAAGTTCTGAAATGTTGGAATAACTCCTTTAGTGTAGTATTTTATTTGTAGAGCTGATACTCACTGTACATATACACTGATGGTGTAATGGTTAGCATTACTGCCTTATAGCACTGAAAATCTGGGTTCGATTCCCACCATGGTCTTAACTGTGTGGAGTTTGATTACTCTCCCCCTGTCTACGTGGGTTTCATCTGCATGACGTCATGTGATATCATGACGTCGGGCACTCAGGGCCCTGGCTGGCACAGGGTGCATTTGAACCCTGTTACAGGGCTGGGTAACATTACTATTACTGCTGCCGTGATTATCTTTTCTTTTTTACAAATTGCAGAAAATCTTCTTTCCTGTGAAAACTTAATAAATAGACCACCTAAATCTGTGCTCTGTGTTTTCTGTTCTATCATCTGGAGGAAGCAACCATTATTCAGTAGTGTTGTGCTTCTATATCTTGCAGCTGTGCACAACTACAGATTGTGAGTGTTGAAACATCTCTAACATCAACAGAATGTTACTAACTGTACAAGCTACGTGTAGATTAACACACAGTGCCATAAACAATAATGACAAACAAAGCTAAATGGCAAATGCTTTTTGCCATTTAGCTGTTTTTATACTGTATTTTTTATACTGTATTAGTTACTCTTAAGGTGCCTACACACATAGCGATCTGCACACGATCCAACGATGTGTGCGATTTCCCCTGAACTCTCCCCAGGCAGCTCCCCGGCAGTCCTACACACGATTTGGAGTAAAAAATGTCCAGTCTGACTTAAGATCTATCGTGCATCCAGTGCATTGTGCCCCAGATTGGCAAATCTGCCCTAAAGCACGGCAGATCTGAAGATGCGATGTGCGACCAGCGGGTACGTGCATTGGCATCGTGATCGTGAGTGGACACTCGTGATTTGGGCATATTTTAAACGATTTCTCATCACGATTCGTTGAAATCAGGCAAATCGTGTAAAATAACGCTATGTGTGTAGGCACCTTTAGACAAGTGTCCTAAATATATTGGACATAGCATTAGCTGTCTGTAATGGGGATGTAAGGAACTGTTAAAGCATAGGTGCAATGAGAAACTTAGGTAAGCCTCAACAATGAACTTTCTCTCCATGGAGTGTAGGTTTTATTTAAGCATAAACACATTGCATCTATCCAGTCCTTGATACACATTCATTTTGAGCTATATTTTTTAGCAATAATTCTGTTTACAGAGCTTAGAATAGCTCAAGCATTACGATCAATTATCCAAACTGCAGCTGACCAATGTTTGCATGTTAAAGATTGGCATCACTGTCAATGTACGCCCAACGAGAGACAAAAGGTTAATGGGATTTTTTCTGATAAACAGGAACATCAATGTGCCAGAATTTACAAATGTCACTCACATAAAAATGCTCTGTTTATTAAAGAATTAGATCATTGTATTTCTGTGTATTAATTTTAAACAGTTTTACATAATAAAACTATATCTATTTTTGTCTGCTTTCAACAAACCTGCTATATTCATAAGGATGAAAATACATTGTGTATATATATATATATATATATATATATATTACATTGTATATAAAGATTGTAATGTCTGTTCGAATTAAGTTTGCATTGTATTATACTCAGTTACATTTTACATTTAGGCAAAATAAAATTAGAAATACAGTAAATCCTGGTATTGCTTTTGGTAACCCTCTCATATCTGGAAAATATGTAACTCGCCAGAAATGAACAATATGACAATATTCTGAGAAATAAATAAATATGGCAGAGAGATCCAATGAATGATTTAAATCCATGCATTTTACTTGTTGTTTATACAGGAGCTTTCTGCCTCAATCACTTTAAACGTGAGACTGTATGCAAGCTGCTGACATGCATCGCTAGTTAAGGAAACAAAAGTAGAGAAGCATTTTCACATCCAATTCACATTATAGTGAAAAATGTTAAAGGCAAAACTATGATGGATGAACATGATGCTTAAAATGCTGCCATTAAATAGGACTTGTGGATTTCTAGTACAGCTGTTCCAATGGATAGACAAAAGCAATCTCCATCACAACTGCTTTATCAATGGGGGCATGCAGCAGCTAAATTGCAAAAAATGCCATCTAGTGAAAGACAAAATGTCCTCGTATTCTTCTGCCATGGATCACATTTAATGATGCAGTGTGCACTGATATCTCCTTTCCTACATGGGATTAAACTCTCAGTAGGAGGAAGACAACACTATGTTTTCCTCCTCTGCTGCCCCCTCCAAGATTGTCAGACATTGAAAAGACAGAGGAAAGAGTGGTTGATTTGTGTATGGATGATCAATAAAGTAGTTTAGAGAGCACTGAAAGTTTTACCCTCTTCCAAGCACTTGCAAATGCTGATCGAACAGCTAGCAGTAGCTGTACCAGCACCATATGAGATGAACACTAATTAATGTTTGGGAAGGAACACTAGTAACAATAATTTGAGATCTAATGGTATAATTAAACACTATGCACTGGGGTAATATTCAGGCTGTTGTTTGTCAAACGTTAAATACTATGGGCAAAGGTGGAAGTGTCTCACATGCCAGAAACAATAGAGGTCAAATATTGTATGAAGTTACTCAGGAGTAAAATACAATCTATAAAGCTGTCAGAGTGTGGGATTGAGGTGTTTATGAACTTTTGGATATAGTGATCGAACTATAGTTCAGCGAAAATGCAAGGTGGTAAAAGAACATGAGACTTGCATATAAAATTAAATTAGGGAAATAGGTATAGAAAGAGGAATGCAGACATATGTCTTCTGTAGGTATATGTGTAGTGTCTGGATTCAATAATTGTTCAGTGGACTAGAAGCAACACTGAAGAGAGAGGGGAACCATGGAGGATTGTATCACTTTCATTTCTCGCCAAGTTAACATAGTATCATTTTATAAATAAGGGTTGGGTATGGGATGCCAGCACTCGGGATCCCAGCAGTCAGAATCCCAATGCCAGCATCCCTACAGGTTTAAGATACTGACACCTGTCGGGAGGTGTCCTACACCTAACCCTTCTCCCTGCTTCATAAACCTCACCTTCCCCCCAGTGACTAAGCCTAACTTCCCCCTCACAGCCTAAACCTAACCTCCATAGTGCCTAACCTTCCCTCTGGTTCCTAACCCTAACCCTTAGCCTTACCCTAAATCCCCCTAACCCCACTATTTACCTTTGGGATGCCAGCGGCCGGGATGCCGGCATCAGGCTCTGACTGGTGTCGGGATCCGGTGCCGGCATTCTGAGTGCCGACATCCCGCACTCTAATGTTATAATAAAAATAAGAATTGCTGTGCAATGTGGCAGCAGGAGCAGCAGAAGCACCACCAACAAGAATAAAAATGGCTCAGCAGCAGGTTATTAAGGGTGGAGATGGAAATAAGTATATATGAGGGATGATAATATTAAGAATAAGGGGCTTACAGCAGTAATGATTATTATGTTTTACTATGAGGGTGAAGGAGTTAATATTCTTAATGTGTTTATTAGTATGAAGGGGTTGTCCTAATGAGACAGAGGGTGGTTATTAAAAGCTTAATGAATACAAATGAATTTAATTATGGGGGTTAATTGATATTGGGTATCAAGGAGTTAAAGAATACAAAAGGGGTAATTTTGTTGAATGGGGTTGTTACAGTGATGCTGCAGGAGTTTATTATTATTTCAGGATTGGTCTAATAATGATGCCCAAGTATTATTTGAAGGTGCCTAAAATACCTCACTCCATCTTCCATTTCTTGCATTTGGTCTCATCTAACATCAGTGTGGCTACAGATGCCACCTACATTTGTGTTGGTTCCTCTAATAAGCTCCCATGGTATCACAATAAATTGAATGGACAATTGCATTTCTAGATCACACATAAGTGTCTAAGAGAACATATGGGAAAAATGTGGGTACTCATAAGATGTAAGTGTTTTAAAGAGTGTGAAATTACAACATGTTTGAATTAACTAAATTCTGTACTATAGGCCTGATTCAGACCCGCTCGCAAATGCTTGAGCGCTCACGAGCAGATCGATGGTGTGCTCTGCGCATGCACAACAGCCGCACTGCGCATGCGCAAGCCCTGGAGCGAGTGAGAAATTGTCCCGCTCCGTGGCTCACTTCAAAAGGGGCGGCTGTCGATGTTGACATCGACAGCTCATGTTGACATCGACAGCTCATGTTGACATCGACAGCTCACCCCATTTTGTAGGCGTGGCGGGGGGGTGGCTTCACAAATGGAAGCGTTCCCATGCGAACGCCTGCCGTTTGTGGGAGGCCCCACTGACATCACCAGTGATGTCAGTGGGAGAGCTTCCGGCTCTATTAGAGCCAGAAGCTCTCTGGGGCTTGCAGCCATGAGACCCTACCACAAGGGTCTCATCGCAAGCCCTGATGGTCGCGATGGTCTTGACCATCGCAACCATCATCCTGGCCGCTCGCAATCAGAGCGAGCGTCCATCTCTGAATCAGGCCCAATGTTCCTACTCAATATCACTGTGGATGTTATGTGTTTCATATATCTGTGGCTGGAAAAAGTCCATATTTAAAAATGCTGTTTGACAAAGCTCCAATGCTGGCCAAACACGGGACGATTTTTAACACGATTTTGGCATTTTCTACAGGTTGGTCAGACCAATCGTTGCAAATAGTTGTATTTTGAGTCTTCTGTGACCCCGATGCGCGTCCCTGCCGTCATCTAGTTGGATCGCAGATCAGATGGTTTTGCAGAGATCTCAAATGATCGTGTACGATGTGATACACTTCTATTCATCTTATCCTATGATCTTAATGATCAATCATACACCTTTAGCCTACTTTCAGTATAAAACTGTGATGGTCATACATTATGTAGGTAGTAATTAAATATAAGTAAACAAAATATAAATTCCTTTTGAGTACACTGTCATGTTATCTTGGCTGTAAATTGCAATAAGACAAGGTGAAAATGCATATTATGGCTCTTACAGGAATTTAAGCTCAAATGACAAAGCACAGCACCACAATCTTGCTTGGAGTTATTCAGGAATATAATTTACTGCCATAATTTACTTAACTTATATAGTAATGCCCAGTAATGAGTTTGAATGCTCTTTATAGGAGAAATAAAGAAAATATATCTGAGACCTATAATTCTAATTTTCTACTTGTTGTAATTGTAAGTGCACACATATATCATCCCTACAATAATATATTTCACATGCAACAGACACTGAAACCGAGCTCAATGAAATCTCCAATTTCGAGCTAAGTCTTACAGAATGCATGAGAGATTACAGTGCATTTCCAGAGTTCACATTCACTTGCTTAACCAGTGATTGTTTGAGTGTGGTTGTTAAGAAATATATATATCTAATGGATTTTATTTGGCCTGAACTTACCGCCTTGGATATTTATAAATATAAAGTGACAGGCCAATACATATTTGAGCACTAGCTCCAGTGCTTGTCTGAAAGCATAAACCCTAAATCTAGATTGCCATCTTGACCCAAAAAAACAAAAGCAAAAATGATAAAATATTGCAATGTCTGAAGCTGAAACAGCATAGTCCATTGCACATTTCACTGAAAGGAATAAATCTAACTATACCTAAGACTTTTGAACCTTTACTTGGGATAAAGCTTGCTAATGCACAAATCATGGAAACGTTGCAAATGGAATATTTATCACACATTGTACAAGCTTTCAAATAGACATATACAATCCTTACTACAGTAAAAAATAATAGACACTATACCAATATAGTAGAAGTGTTTGCCAAGCTTAAGATACAGTGGTAGGCAGACAAAACTAGATATTTTATAACTGCATCAGCCATATTAATTGTGTATCATTAAATGTGATGCAATTTTGGTATTAGAAGAAAAAAAGGCAACAGTTTGAAATTTACTTGTATTATATATGTTCTCTTTGTAGCAATACAATATTAAAGATACATCCAAATCACTGTTTTATTTAAGCTCATAATAGATTAATGAATAAGTCCATCTGGTTTCTGTTCTATGCGTTATGAAAAATTGGAAATATCTACCAGTTACTACCAACATTCCCTTTAAATTGAGTGATATAGGGGTTCATTCATCAACACTAAATGGCCCCTTACACATGCAGAAACACTAGTATCCTCATATTTAAGGTAATGGGCCATTTATAATCAGGGGTCCGATATGACCGCCTGATATTCAGCAAACTCTGAAAACTTAAAGTTTTTGGAGTTTGCTTGCGAGAATAAAAGTAATCTTCAAATGGCGCTTGTTGTCAGAACCCCGCTCCTTTGTAGGGAAAGGAGTTCCGGGGATGCAAACTGGGATTTCCATCACCTTATCACTGCCTTCCCTGCAGCTTTGTTTGCGTATGAGTGACTTAGGTCACACATGTGCACAAGCCATCAACAGTACAAGTAATTAATGCTGCTACAGAAGTAGAGAGCAGCTGTCCCTGCATCGGAGCAATGCTGAATTGCTCCAGTGATAAGTACCCCCACGGTGAGGTGGATACTTAATCATCAGTGCCATACAGTCCCCAATGATGAACAGACCCCTTAGGAACAAAAAAGTTAACTCTAATGAAAGTTCCAACCTGAACATCTATACTGGGAGACTGCTGTTCTGTACAATTCTGCTAAATTATGTTTGACTTCATACCTATAATTTCCAGATATTTCATCATAGAGGAAGCAGTGTCTAACACACATCAACATTTTGTTTAGCTTATAAAAAGAGTATTGACTCACCACTAGGTTATAGTCTAAATCAGAAACAAGCAGGGGGTAATAATGACTAAGGGGCCTATTCATTATGATAATTAAGTTTCTAGTACGCTGCAAGCACCAGAGCAATTCAACATTGCCCAACAGCTGATCAAAAGATTAGTAGTGGTGAAATTTAGCACTGGCAAGTCTGACGCGTCAGTGCTACTTCGCAAACTAGGGTTCAAGCATCTACAACTTCAGGCGGAAGGAGCCAAGTAGTGGCAGGGAAAACTGGGACTCCTTCCCATAGGAAAGGAGCAAGGTGTGGGAACAGGCACCATCTGAAGATGGTGAAGGTTCCAACAGTCAAGCTCTGAAAATGTTGTATTTTCAGAGCTTGATGAATTTAGGTCCCCTTTCTAGTGTATGTGGACAGCAAGCCAGATATCAGTGATATCTCCTGCATTACCTTTATAATGAATGGCCCAGATACTTATTTTCTGCAACAGTAGAACAAATGTTAATTTTCACCTGCTATTGTAGAAATTAAGTGATGATGAAAAGACACCTAAAGGAGTCTTATGGCAAGTTTTAAAGGTTCCAGATACTCTCTTCACTTACCACTCAACACTGCTCAATAACAGCAGAGTTTGTTAGCCACAAACACCGACTCACAGAATGCTTTGTGTTTCAGGAATTTAGCACTTACGCTGCCTGTTATGTACAGAAAAACATAGCAGAAAAGTATAGTAAGTCCTAGGCAAATGTTTGTGGGCATAAATAGTGCCTTTAGCCTTAGGAGCCTTCATTTTAATGTACCCCCTATTCCTCCAGGCCCATAGCAGCTAAATGGAATGCTATGAATGTTGCTATGCTACTGGATACAACTCACATTAATACAATAGGAGTATTATTGCGCTTTATTGAAATACGTAAGCCTGTTGATGACTGCATTTTGTAATAATTAAATATAAATCCCAAACACATTGCTTCACATCTTCTTGACACCTAGATCATAACAATACAACCTGCAAATCATTATTATTATTTTATTTTTACTGCCGTGTGCATTTCCGTGTTTTCAGTATCCTGACACAGTGGATGCCAGCGCTTAGAAAACCGGCGCCGGAATCCCGACACCTATCAGAATCCTGGCACCGGCTTTGGAATGCTCTATAGGTTAATGTTTTCTAAAATATTTTATTATGTTTAGATCTGCTTTGATTCTGCAGTCTTTCTGTGTGCTGTAACAGTAAGTGAATAAGGGGGAGGAGAATGTGAAAGCCCAAACTACTGTAATACGTTTTCCTATGCAATTGAAATGATTACCTGGAAAGTGGATATGTTAAAAACTGCCAAATGTGGTATATATGCACAAGAGGGAAGAATATTATGTTTTGTTCATTTAAAATCATTTTTGAAGAATACCACTGAAGAGAATGTAGAGGTACTTTAGTAGCATATAAGGAGTGCAGCTGAAGTGTCAAAATGCTTGAAACTCTTAAAAAAATAAGTCTGTCTGGACATACCGTCAATGTGCTTATTATCTTTGCTTCTAAATGGTTATCACCTTTACTAAGGAAAATGGCAAATAAGAGAGGTTTCTCTGCATGCAGTAGACCCTCAGGTCCTGTAGTGTACAAAAGCTGAGAAAAAACACCCACATAATATAAGAATCAGGCCTAGCACACTGCACAACTCAGAAACATTGCCTGAATATTTCTCTCTACTGTTCAAAAATAAAAAGTCTGTACCATCACCTAAGGCTGAGTTCAGCTGCCGGTAAGCTTTTCTTTTTTGGCGTGTTACTTTTGGACATATTGCAACCAGGGAGAAAGGGGCTATAGCACCAAATATTTTGAACAGTTTGTGAAATTATATTTACTTATTGTTCTGTGTCTCCACCGACTGTACATAATTAAACTGTAGGATTCTGAGACAGGGATCTCTCTTCATTTTCATATACGTGACAGAATATGTTGATGCTCCCAATTTGTGTGCAGTATATGCTGTAAAGTGCAACATAGATTGAGTAGATTCCTATAAATAAACTTGTACGAACAGTAGATACATTTAAAATAGAACTTATTTTGAGAGCTTGCTATTAACCATTATATTAAATGAAGAAAAGCACTGGAGGCACAACTGTTCTTCTGAAAATGAGCTTCACCGCCTATTTGCATTTATTGTAAAGGAGAGACTGACTGGACCTCATGAATGATCAGAATCTTATTTTAGCATGCTACTCTATAAAATAGAGATGTAATTCTACTGTGATACCAAAATTCATGTATTCCTAATCCACCTAAATAGCATTAACAGTACACTGCCCCAGATTTATCAATGAGTTATATTGTTATCACTCATTACGAGTCTTAAATGGTGCTCCAACCAATCAGCTCCTAACTGTCATGTGATTGAAAAATGACAGATAGGAGCTGAACCATTTAAGACTCATAACAAGCGATAACAACAATATCACTCATTGATAAATCTGGGCAATTGTGTCCTAAATAGCACTTATTAGGTAAAAAGAATAGTGTGAGTTTGCCATTGTTTGTTTGACAATTATAAAGACATTAACACATTTAACATTTATAAAATAATTGTCCCTGCCAGAAACAGTCCTATTTTAACTCATTAATTTCTTTTATGTGTGCTGTATGAATAAATGTGCTGTTAGCTAACATTAATCTTTCAGGTAAATCTAATGTTGATTTCCTTTGTGCACAGATTATTAATCTCTGATTCAGTCCTCTAACAAAGTTTATGGTTTCCCAACTTTATATTGCAGATCACCTCAATTAGGGTCCTAGGAACATCTTTTAGGGTTACTGTATAAACTTTGACAGTTGAGGTCCCAGAACAATGGCACGCTGATGCCAAAGGTTCTCTCTCAGCTTTAATGTTCAGGTCACAGCTGGGATAAAAGAACTACTGAATGCATCCATTGTTTTCAGATTATTATCATAACTGAACATATTGTAGGAGGTCATGGAGATCTAATATGCCAAAATGAGTTTCTAAGATGTTGAATGTACCTGGTATGGCCTGGAGCAGCTTAGGTTCAAAACCCAAGCAATTTTGAAAAGTGGAACTCCATAGAAACAATTGTTTTAAAGCACAGTTAATTATATATTAATTAAAAAAAAAATCTATGTAATGAAAGTTATTCAACCCAAGAAATCCATCTGTGTTTTTATTACAGATTTGCGGTTTGGTTCTACTTGGTTCTTTTCGCCAAATTAGCACAAATTCGAGTTTATCTAATTGGCTATTTAGAGAGCTAAAATTGCCAATAAGATGCCTTTTTTTAGATCTGAATGTAACTAAGTCTAACCAAACCACTCATCTCTAGTTTTGTTATTAAGAATACATTCTGTAAATAGCTTCTGCATTCTAGGAATCCATTACAGGTTCTAGGAATCCATCACAGTTTTATGGCATTGTATCTTTAAATAGGTAGTCCTTGATGCGGAAAGTTGATTAGCTGTGACAGCACAGCTCAGTGTGCAATGACTGCGGCTGAGAACTACATGTACAAAGGTGCTTTTTAGCATCTGTCTGTCATCTTCTCCATTATCTTGAAGTTTCTTGCAACATGGTTGGGGCA